>JAWRVF010002121.1:0-19703 GCA_036785485.1 Physcomitrellopsis africana
CTTTGAAGACAGCTTTTACTTTTACATCAATCTTGTATCGCGTCGACTTTTCTAAAGCATTCTTTATGGAAACAGATGCATCAGATTTTGCATTGGATGCCGTATTGTCACAAATGGGAACAGATGACAAACTTCATCCAATAGCTTTTCATTCAAGAAAGTTTTCAGCAGCCGAGATTAATTATGAGATCCACGACAAAGAATTTTTTGCAATCGTGGACTCTTTTCAAGAATGGCGTCATTATCTAGAAGGCGCCTCCCATCTAGTCACCGTATATACGGATCACAAGAATCTCAAGTAGTTCATGTCAGCACGTGTTTTAAATCATCGTCAAGCTCGTTGGAGTATGTCTTTGTCAAGATTCAAGTTCATTATCACGTATAGGCCAGGAAAACAACAAGGTTTGTCTGATGCCCTTTCTAGACATTCTTATCTTGCTCCAAAAGAAAGAGATGTAGCTTTTGATCAACAAAGAACGACCCTCTTGAAGCCAGAACAATTTTATCTTGATAGTAATCCGTTGTTAGTTGATTGAATTTTACTCAAGAAAATCGGTCGAGTATGTCCTCGGTACTCTTGTTAAATGATATTAAAACGATTCATCTAGAATCTCATGATACTTCAAGTTCAAGTTCAAAAATAATCTATTTCTGCTTACAGGGGCGCTTATATATGCGGTGACATTACGTGCTTTCTCGAAGCTTCGTCGCAATTTTCATGACGGGGCGTTTTGGTTCATGAAGACTTTGGAACTAATATCAAGAGATTTTTGATGGCCTCATATGTGGAAGGTACTTAAGGAGTTTGTACAATCATGCGATGTCTGTTCAAGATCAAAAACCCCTCGACATCGATCTTACGAACTTCTCCAACCACTACCTATACCAAAACAACCATGGTCTTCTATCTCTATGGATTTTATCACAGATCTACCAATTTCAAGTTCATATGATTCCATATTCGTGATTGTAGATCGGTTCACCAAGATGGCACACTTTGTACCATGTACAAAATCTATCACAGGTGAAGAAACAGCTAAGCTCTTTCTTGACAACATATATCGCCATCATGGATTGCCAAGGGATATTATACCAGATAGAGGAACGCAATTTGTATCCAAATTTTGGAGAACCCTGTTCAAGATATTGAAGGTAGATATAAAACTATCTTCAGCCTTCTATCCTCAAACAGATGGTCAAACGGAACGAGTAAACCAAGTCTTGGAGCAATATTTGAGGTGTACCATCAATTACCATCAAGACGATTGGACAACTTTTTTGCCATTGGCAGAGTTTGCTTGTAATAATTTGGTAAATTCTTCTATTCAACAAACACCTTTCTTTGCCAATTATGGTTATCATCCACGACTTGATATTTTTGACTTTTCAAAAGCTGATAATCCTGCGGTAAAAGCTGATAATCCTGTCGCAAAAGATTTGGCAAATTAATTGGCAGAGCTACATGCAACAATAAAGGTGCGATTAAAAGAAGCTCAGGAACGACAAAAGACCAATGCAGATGTCTATCGCAAGCAACAACCTCAATCCCATGTTGGTGATAAGATATGGCTACTTCATCAAAATATCAAGACTGTTCGTCCTTGTGATAAGTTGGACTATTGTAGGCTTGGACCATTCTGAATTTGTGAACAAGTCAATCCAGTCGCTTATCAATTAAAGCTATCGGAGTCTATGAAGATTCATCTTGTATTCCATGTGTCTCTACTTGAGCCATATAAGACAACAAATATACAAGGAAGAAAACAAATGCCACCGCCTCCTATAGAAGTGGATAACAATGAAGAATTTGAGGTGGAAGAAGTCTTAGATTTGAGGCGGCGCCGAAACAGGTTGGAATATCTTATTCATTGGCGCGGATACAATATTAGTGAGCACACATGGAAACTGGCAAAGAATCTTGTAAATGCAACAAGCAAGGTGGAGACCTTTCATCAACGACATCCATCAAAATCAAGATGAAGACCTCTCCTATAAAAGAAACAAGATCTAGGCAAGATAACATTTAACTTTCTAACCTTGTTTGTAAGAAGAGTGTAGTTATTTGAGGAAATAGAAGGCAAACAACCCGGTGATTCGACTCGAAGCCGCCGTTTGACTTGTCGGATGAGGCCGTTACGATTATCGCTTGCTTTAAGGCAACTGTATAATCGAGATGAAGATCTTGAAGCGGCATGTTAACTGCCAGATATAGATGGCCGAGATACAAGCGTGTTTGATATCGCGACGCTTGGAAGAGACTCACGATGTTTGGTAATATATTGGAGGTAAGACAATTTCACGATGGTATTCCGAAACATGTTATTGAAGGAAGTTATGAAGGATTCTGACAATGAGAAGTCGAATAACGGGGTGAACTTCTTGCTCACGAATGGGACGTTATCGATGGTGAGAGAACCCAAATTACCCCGAAGAAACTGATCAGAGTATGTGGCAAATACAATCCGGTTACATCTTAGACTTCCTCAACATCTAACCACCGCTCCTCGTGGAACTCGTGCCTAAAAGGAGGGGTAATGTCACGGACATACACATAGTTACCTATATAATTAAGTAGAACTAGATAAAAGTAGATAAAAGTAGATTAATTCTATAATATCTTCTAGAGAAACTTCTTGGAAGCTTCATAGACGCTGCTTTGACCGTATAGGTGTCCATAGTTGATTTCTTGGTTAGAAACTTGGTCAACAAGTTAACCATGTGCCACACATGTTAATAGCTTATTTTTCAAGCTAACTACGTGGCGCACATGTAAAAAACTTGTCTTACAAGCTAAGGCAAGTGGCCTTCAAAGTCAACACATATTGGAGGTCCTATAGAATATCGCCACGTAGCTTCTAGTTAGATAGTATATATAGAGACAAGAGTGAAGCCTTCTTCACTCTTGTGAACTCCTTTCTTGCTTCTAATCTAGTTTCAAGAGTCTCTAGTTGTCTTGTCTTTTGGCAATAGCCATTCTAGTTTCCATTGAATATATATTTTTTTATTTCTATTTTATAAGAGAAGTCTCACTTGTCCATTTGATTTCATCAAGTTCTTGTCCTTGACATATGGCTACTATTTGTACAAATTAGTTGCTTTGACAAGTAATAGTTTATTTTTAAAAAAATTCTTAAATGCTGGCATGTCCAAGTTGCAAAGCGCCTATAATCTATTTAGATAAGAGAACTTTTGTAGCCTCCTTAGGATCAAAAATTTAAAGATATCATTTTTTCTTAAGTTGACAACTATTTGACTATGCTACTTTGAATTGTATTTAAAATAATATGTTATTCTATAAAAAACTCTTTTCTATAATTTTAATTTTATAAATAGTTTTTAAAGAAACAATCCATGTAATAAGAAAAAAAAATATAAGAATGAAAATAATATAATATTAACTATTATAATCTATGTTGCTAAATAAAATTTGGTGACACATCAATATTTAAGCTTATGCTTCATTATATCTATTAAAAAATGATTAATATCTTGTATTTGCAAAGATAGTCTAGATAAAATATTTAGGAGTTTATTTAGATTAATGGCAAGAACCTACTTCTATCTAAAGCTCTCAATCCATGTTGGTCTCACCATATTTTTATTTTGTTAATACTTAGCTGATTGTGACTAATTTATTTTCTATCTAGATGCCAAACTAAATTATGTAATAATTTTTTATATTATTTTTTTTTACCTTTAGTGGTTATTGTAGAGTCATCTATATATTAGTAAATAATTTTTTTAAAACAATTCTATGGTATGTGACTACCTAATAATTTTTTATTCTCGACTACTTCTTAAATGGTAATATATAAAAGTTTTCCAACAATAATAAATAGGTTTGGTATTGAACATCTTTATCTCACACTTCTTTCAGTAAAAAGATATTTTTTGAAAGATTCATTAATTTCTTTTGATGTGCTAATATTTAAAAAAGTTGACTTTTTATTTTAAAAAATAATATAGAAATCTAATTTTTTTAGCTTGGATTAGAAAATTTTATGATATATGTTGTGTACTTTAAAACATCAATTTTAAGAAGAAGTAGAAGATGTTTAATGTTGTGGCTCAATTAATAGTTTTTTAGATAGGAAATAGTTAATTATATACTTAAATTAGAAAAAAGATGCTTGATTAGAATAGATTATATCCATTAGTATAGATAAATTTGAAATACTTTAGCATAGATTTTATTAAAGGAATTTCATTAGGTAATTGGATGCCAATTTTTCAACCAAGACTTTTTATCTTTCTTATGGAGAAGAGTAATAAGTCTTTTTACTACACTTTATAAAAAATAACCATATATACACCTTGATTAATCATCTCAAAATAATTCTTACATATGATATTTTAGAATATTTTGAAGAATTCAATTCTAATACCATTTAGACTAAGAACTTTATTTTTTCCCATTTTATCAATGGCTTTTTTATTTTATTAAGCTTAAAAGAATATATTAATTCTTCATTCATAGACAATATTACATTGGAAGAGATTTTATTTAATTAAGAATTTGAAGCATCTATTATATCAAAAGATAGATTTTATTTTTTTGGTATAAAATTGTATATAATTAATAATAAAATTTATCTAAGTTTTTAGGCTCTCTTATCATTAGTATATTAGATATTTTTTAATTTAATAATATGAGATCTTAGATGGATTTCTTTAACTACTTCAAAAAATTCTTTGGCATTATTATTTAATACAAGTTCTAATTCTTTGTCTTTTTTGCTTCTAAAATTTATAATGGTCTAATTGAGCTTGAGTCCTTTTAAAATTTATTTAATTTTCATAATCTTGGGATTAGAATTCTACCACCAAATCTTAAAAAAATAAGTAGGGCCTATTTCTATAGAAGGCTTGTTCTTTACAAAAGAACTTTTAGAATCTAACAAAGGCTTGCATTCTATTGGTGAAAGAATCTCTATGTTGAACAATAGCCCAAATTTTTCTTATCTGCTAAAGAAGTTTTTAATCATTGAAGTAAAAAATATTAATCTTTTAGTTTCAATTTCTAGAATTGGATTTTTAAAGTTGGATAAATGATGTAATAAAAAAATGATTTAATAATATTATATCTTATTTTATTTTTTATTTAAAGGCTTACTCTTCTATTAGGATATTTGTGCTTATATAAAATCTATCTAATTTGGTAAAAAATTAAATATCTTATTTTTAATGTTTGAAGAAAAATTAAAATTTCTTCTATGTTTAAAAATATCATTTAGGAGAAGACAAGATTTTAACAAGCTCCATGTATTTTTTTCATCTTTAAACAATATCCTCCCATTGTTTAAAAATATGCCACAAATTGTTTCAATTATATTCTAATCTCCACCCACAATGAGTGGAATATTATTAAAAAGCATATTTAATAAGTCTATTTATATTTTGCTTCTTTTCTAAAATTTGTTACAAGCATATCTTGTCTAGAATATCATTAAAAATAATTCAAAGGGTCTTATTATCCATTAGTGATCTAATATTTTATACTCAATATTTGATTCTAGGAGAGATAAAAATACAAATTCCTCCAATTCCACACCATTAGAATCCAACATGTACTTTAGTATAGCTTCAAGAATTAATAAATCTCTCATTTGGCTATAGAATATTGTCTAACTCTTAAGCTCTTAAACTATATAGTTTGTGCTTTTGGAAAAATAAGAAATTACATTCAAGAGAAATATTTTAAATGTAATTGTACATCTTTAAGTCTTTAGGTGGATTATTCAATCTATGTATATTATAAGATAGAAGTTTTAACTTCATGAACAAAGTCTTAAAGAAGACAAGATAAATCTCAAATCATATAATAGTTGCTCTATGGTCATCTTGTTCTTTCATAATTGAGTAAATTTTATTCTTTGTCCATAGATCTCTAAAGACTAGAAATCCTTTAAAAAAAAAATTTAATTAATTATTATTATTATTATTATTTTCTAAAACAAATATTTAAGAAGAATTTGTAGATTTATTTACATTACTATATTCACAAGTATTTTTATAAATACCTTCAAACATTACTTGAAAGATGCCCTAACATATAGAATTATTTGTGATTTTAATCACTAATAATAAGTACTTAATCTAAAGTCTTGATTCTAAATTTCATGTATTTGATTTTTTTATTTTTATTTTATTTTTTAAAATTAATATATAATTGAAGGTTCAAAAAATTAAAGTGATTAGTTTTAAGGTTCAAAAAATAATATTTTCTAACAATAAAAAGCATAATATATATTTTTTATTTTATTTTATTTTTATATGCTTATATTTTTATTATTTTTAAAATTTTTAGTACTAAAATAATTATCATAATTTTTAAAAAGCTTACAAGCTATAAAAAATCACAACAAGCAATTTAACTATTTATTTCTTTATTTATTTATTTTCTCCTGTATTCATGCAATGGATTTAAATGTACAATTTTTAATTAAAATTTTGAAATTATTGTGTATGTTATCAATTCGGTACTACTTTTTATGAGTAATATATGATATTATTTCTATGCCAATATATTACATATCTTATTCTTGAATCAAGTACTTACATAAAGTACTTGTATCTATCACAATTTTTTTAATAATCAGTAATATCAGCAAAAGAGTATGGTGGTTATCTTCTTCTGAATGTAGTACATTTTTTTATAATCTTGAAAATACTTCAAAAAATTACATCAATTTTTTTTAAAATATCATTGAATTAATTCATGTGATTGTCATTTATAATAACAAAATCTGATAATTTTTTAATACAATGAAAACACACACACATATATGTATATATATATATATATATATATATATATAATTACATTGATGATATAGCATATGAATCCTTTGAAAAAATTCGCAAAAATAATTTTGCTTCAAATAAAATTCATCTCAACATATACATAAATATTACTCCATCATTTAAAGGCTATCTTTAACAATGATCCACATATTTGAGAAATTTAAATATGCAAACAAGGCATAATATATAATAATAAGAATAATTGACTCGACCTTGGAAATGACCAGAATTAAATAACAGTACAACGAATCAGCCAAGCAAGCTATTAGACACAAGCAATCAACGGCTCAGATAAAATCCAAGCTGGACGAGAAAGCTGTGGTATCGTTGTGCCACGTCACCATCAAAACGAAGCGATGTTCACCATGGTTCCCATCTTCAGCTGGATAAGGCTCTGGCTCACCGTTCCAACCAACGTTCCCCCGTTCCCCACAACGTGCGCTACATAGAACGATGCGCAGGCATGCGGAATTAGGTCACGGTCGGATGAGCAAGCAAGCGACGATAGGTCCCTGTAAGAGCCTAGTCATGCGGTGATAGGGCTATTCAAGCGGAGAAGGCATTCTATCCTCTCGCTCCACCACCAACGCCCAAGAGGGCGCTCCCTTTCCCCGAAATTGCTTCTGCGGGCGATTGTTGATGTGGTGTAATCGACCTCGCAGGCCTCTTCGTCACTGCTGCCTGGTTCAGTATCCTTCGCTGCGCACTTGGAGTCCTTTCTCAGCCTCTGAGGTGCGTTTTCCCGGCTTTGGTGGTTGTTTTGCTGCATTTGATGTTTGAGCTTTGGAGCTGCTGCAATTCTGCCGGAGCAATGGAAGTCGTTGCTTTTGTTTTGTGGGCGTTGTTGGTTTTAGAGTAATTCTGATTTCCTGCATTGTAGAGCTTGAGTGCACTTGTTTGACTGGTCGAAGCTGCCTGCGGTGGGGTTCAGTACTTGGACGTCATTAGTTTTTAAGCCCTTTTGGTGAGGTTAGACGCGGATGGGGTTATCTTTGGATTTGAGTGTGTGAGAGAATGTGCTAATTTTGGCTCTTGTCTGTAGAGGATTGTGGAGTGCGCTTGGTGGACATGGCAGCCAATGCAATGCTAGCGAACAGGTTGACGGCCACGCCTTCACTGGCCTCGGCTTCCTGCTCACACACATCCTCAGCTGTAAGTGTTTCGGTTCATGCTTTGTCTTGGATTTCCATCTCCGTTACTCGTCCAATTGACTGTAATTACTGAGATTCCTTCAGTGGTTCACGTCTATGCGTAAGGATGTAATCCGTGAGTCCTTCAATTTCCTGTGATCTAACTTGCTCAGCATTACTAATTGCAACTCTGAGGGAAGCTCAGCAGGTTTGCATAGAAAACTGGAAGTCTGGACATGGTTTGAAATCCTTCTTAGGTTTTGGAAAGATAAAATATTTTTCTTTTATTGCGCAGCTTGAGGCAAGCCCTGCAGTGTGTGGTGTCGTCGCAAGATCCGCAGCTCCGACCATGAGCCTTAGCAGCGCCATGTGGGGTATGAAATTGCAAACAACCGTAGCACCCAAGCCGGTGAAGGCAGGAAGTTCTATTGCCGTGGCCGCATACGATGACGACGAAGAAGAGGAGTCCGAAGAGGATATCACCGCTGCCTATGAAGCTTTGTATGGAAAGGCGTTTGAGGGATTGAAGAAAGGCTCAAGTGACGACGAAAATCTTGGGGATGAATCACGAGGCCGGCGTGGTGGAGACCGCCGGGGCGGCAAAAACACTGAGGATAAAATGGAAGAGAGAGTGGTGCAAATTCGTCGAGTAACCAAGGTGGTGAAGGGAGGCAAGCAGATGTCCTTCCGGGCTGTGGTCGTGATTGGAGATAAGAAAGGCACAGTTGGTGTGGGGGTTGGATCTGCGAAGGAGGTTATTACTGCCGTGCAGAAGTCGGCTACTGACGCCCGGCGTCACTTGGTCACTGTGCCCATGACCAAGTACCTGACATTCCCACACAGGTACATGCTCTCTACCATTCATCTTCATTAGTATCTTCATCTGGCTTGGTGATGGAGTCAGAATGTTTAACAATTTTTTTTGTGTCTCATGAGTAGTGTATTATGAGAACTGAACTTTTCTTGAATGGCTTCACCAAGTTTGAGCAGCATTTTATGCTCTTTTTCTGTAGTGAATAATGTTCAACATATTGTGCAGCTCCAGCAACTTCATTTTTAATTAAGCCACTTCGTGTACGATAGATCTCCGTGAGGGGTCAGCACAGAAATTCGATCATTCACCGGGTCCTAAATCTCACACATTATGGTCATTGTAACTGTTCAGTCCGAGCTTTGTGTGAGATTAGAGTGGATGTTTCTGCAGCTGTGCAATCGTAGACTCTGACAGAAAAAAATGTCACTTGAGACAACACCAAAATATACCCGAACAGATTGTCGACACATCTCCAAGACCCAATTTCATTTGTATTTGAACACGAAGTCTTCAAGGGATCAACCATGAGTCCTAATGTTCAATCTTGCACTTTTTTTGATGTTTATCCCAGAGCCGATGGTGAGTACGGTGCAGCCAAGGTGATGCTCAGGCCAGCGGCAACAGGAACAGGAGTTATTGCTGGAGGTGCTGTGCGTGTGGTGCTTGAGTTGGCAGGAGTGGAGAACGCTTTAGGTAAGGAGCTGGGAAGCAAGAATCCTCTCAACAACGCCAGGGCTGTTGTCGAAGCTGTTGGAAAGATGAAGCAGTTCAGGGATGTAGCTAGAGACCGTGGCATCCCCATGGAGGAGCTCTGGAAGTAAACTACTTACTGGGTATGCACTAAAACATTCTTGGCTAGTTTTACGAGAATTTTTGGCCTCCTCCCTGTAGCAGCATAATCTTCTTCTTCCCATTTTTCTTATCAAAGAATGTCTTATTTTTTAGATGCCGAAGTTAACTGGTGTTAGACTTATTTGCGTCAGAAGCCAGGATGATATGGCGTTGCCGTTATTTGGTTCTAGTGTGATGCACAATCTCATGAAGCCATACAATTTTTGTCCCGAGTGTTCACCCTGTGCACCTCATACATCCTGAGTTTCATAATGCACACGTTTGTTCAACCTTAGTTTGTGGCTCACTGGGAATCAAGATGCATTTTACTTGTGTACCAGAAGTATTTAAAAAAGAAGTTCGTGCCTTAGTTGGTATGATGAACGAAAAATGTGAGGCCATTGTCAATCTTTTAAAAAAAATTAACGTCGTTAATCTAGTCATTTTATATGTTTCATGTGTTTCGGCATAAACCTTTTAATATCTTGCAACTCGTTTACTTGTGATTATCCTTGCTTCTCTTGTGTAATATTGTATCGCATTTCGAACATCTAGTGGTGTCTTTGCTACTTTAATTTTTAGATTTTCTAAGTTATCCATGATGTGTATATATGTATATATATCCAAAATTTATATTTTTTTAAGAACACAAGTTTCATTTTTGATGTACAAAAGAAGAAATTAACATTCTAGTCAACTACCTTCCTTTTTAAAAAGTCAAGGTATCTATATTATATTCATTTGTTCAACATGTCTTCGAATTGATTTTTCTGATGAGAATATGATATTAACTTTACAAACTTGTTATATGTAAGGTTTTTATACTTAATGTTCAAATCTTGGACTCTGAAAGAAGTTTTGATTTTTTGAAGAATAAGAGGTGATGCAAAATTTAGAATTTTATGAAAAAAATGCAGAGGCCCTAATTTCGATATTGTCTCATTGTAGCATATAAAAGATTTTAAATAATTATAAAAACCTTACATATAACAAGTTTGTAAAAACATTGTATGTTTTTCCCAATACTGATAACTAACAAAATCGAAATGGTCCAAGTATCAACTAAAACTTGTGCAATTTGCAGTTTCTAATGAGCTTCGACATGAATTAGCAACAGACCATGTCTGTAATTTATCTTTTTACAAAAACTCTTATATTGCGTTTGCAAATTTATGATGTAATTTATACATATATATACATACACATGTACGTACGTACATGCAGAAATATACACATAATCTCTTAATGTTAACTTTACGTGTTTCTTTTACAAATGATTAAAGATATTTTTTCTTAAATTTAATGTTCTTCAAACTGATTGAGTTGTTCAAGCTCTTAATGCAACCTAAATATCATGTTAAATGCAAATAGCTACTTTGAGGTATTCTGTGCACTTTTTTTTAATACATATATACATGCAATTAAAAAAATTATCAATTTATTTATAAATTTTCAATAATAATAAATTTCAAAGCATTTACGAGGTTGATTAGTTTTAGAAGATGATTCTGTTTTACAATAAAATTTAATTTAAAAGCATAGATTTAAAAAAAATATAAATTTATGATTTTTTTTAAAAATTGTTTATTTTTTCCTTTTTATATGTGCAATTAGTACATAAAATTGCAATAACCTTATCAAATGCTTATTCTCAATCAATCATTTGTCTACAATGCTGAAAGTTTGAGAAATGTTTTAAAATAATCAACATGGATAACCTCTTTTTAAAACAATTCCAGTGAAGTGTAATGTAGATGTGTCAGACATTGTGAATCAGAAGTAGAAAAATGAATTGTACAGCCACTATCCATTAATATATACTTCAAAACTACTTACATACTAAGCATACTTTCATTTTTGATACAAAAATGGGATATACCAATGTATTGATGGAATAGATCATGGTATTAGAAGTTATCTATTGGTTCTTTTCAAATTAAATAAACAATATTAAATTATAAATTTAAAAATTAATCAATATATTTTAATATTTCTATTCAATACATTTAAATCTTGTTAATGTATCAATAGTATATTTTTAATATCTATAAATTTTATAATTTTTAATTATATAAAAATTAAGAATCAAAAAATTAATAATAATAATAATAATAATAGTTTAAAGATTTGAAATAAGTCTAAATATAAAACTAAATACAATATAAAACTTAGATTGTTGTAAACCTTGTGTTGACAAAACTAAGATATTTCTTGTTTTGCCTTATTTTTTTTAATGACAACTAGGTCCTATAGAAGCTTCTAAAAAAGGTTATAAGAATTAAGAATTATCTTATATGTTTAAAGGATCTTTTATTAAAACTTCTAAAAAATTATTGAAGGTCTCAAATAATTGTAAAAGGCCCTCAAAGCTTCTAGAATACTATGGAGGATTTCAATAGATTCTAAAGCGTTTGAAGATCTATGTAAAGTAATATAAATATCTCAAATTTATACTAATATATATTAGGGTTGTTGGGAGAAACAAGAAAATACATATTTGTAGTTGAAATCCATTATTTATGATATTTTAGCAAAAAATACTCAAATTTGTAGTTGATATAAAGTTTTCATGAATGATTAACTTTTTTGTGAGGAGATTGGTTTAAAGTTTTTAGATGTTGTTTAAATTGTGACTTCTTAGAAGACTTAATCAAATTAGATAAGAAATTGTTATTGTTGGCATATATGGCTTGTTTTCTAAAATAATTATAGCGAAAACAAACCTTGTTATTTTAGAAGAATAATCAAAAAAGAAATTAGTAAAAAATTACACAATAGAAACAAAGTCTTATCTTCTACAATTATTAAGTTTTTTTCTTTGAAGCTTAAGACATTCATCAAATTATACATTAATATCTATATTTTTGTATTAAATTCATGAAATATTAAAGAATATTATAAAATTTCAAAGGAAATAGATTAAAACTTTTTGTAAAAAAATATTAGTAGAAAAACCTACTTAAATAAAGGTAAATTACATTGATCTTTAAAAATCTTGTAACAATATAAAGATTTACAAAAAAAAAGAGAATTTAAAAAAAATCATCTATCTAACATTTACATTATTTTTTGTTATTTTTTATACCAATGTTGGCCACATCTTATTAGTCATATATATATATAGTGCTCAATCTAGTTATAAAATACCATTCTAAGTTAATTAGGTCATTGTTAAGTGCACCAATTTTTCTTCAATCAATCTCTTGGATTAGTGAATCTAAAAATAAAACACCTTTGATTGAAATCTCTTCATATTAGCTTCTTTAGTAGCCAAAATCATTGAATTTAGAACCAAGATGCATTTATGATAATAATTCAAATAAATAGTAGTTTATAGCCTTAGGAATTGGATTATCTAATTTTAGAGGATTAGTTCATAATACTTAATAATTAGCTTGTTAAATTTTTTTGATGTAATTAAAATTTTATAATTTTTTTATTCTAAATAGCCAAATATAATTAAATTTAGAGAAATGTGCTAAGGACATGAATCATGACATAATTCTAAGTAGACAGTATATTCTTGTCTTATTGAAAGAGAGAAAGTAAACAACATAGGAAGTCAAAAGAGAAGGTCCTCAAAGTTTCTTTACATTGAAGCAACAAAGAAGTTGCTTAAAAAGCATCTTAAGATGACTTGGAAGTAAAGCCTTTCACAAGAAGTTACTTAGAAGCTTCCTAATTCCTAATATATATAGGTGTTGAAGTTGAGAAGCTCCTTACTTTTAAAAAAACATGTCTTGAGGTTTAATTTGGACCTTCTAGTCTTGTTCTTACTCTTGTATTGTATTGCTTTGTAATAAGATTCACATATCTATTATCTTATTATAGTCTTGTGTAAGTTCTTTGATCTAATCCATAATAGCTTGATGAGACTACTAACATTGATTTAAGAGCTTTGCCTTCTTGAAGAGTATAAACTACCCCTCTTCTTGAAAGCATTAAAGCATTTTAGTAATTGCAGATTACACTCTTCTAAACTAATAACATTTAATGTCATTTTTTTTCTAAGTTAGTTTTAATTATAGGTAATACTATAATTTTTCTAAAAACACATCAATTTCTTTTTTTTTTTCTTTAAAATATTATCTATTTATTTTACAAATATAGAAGTATGTCAAATCATGGACAATGCACCTTCACAAGTAAAAAATAGAAAAACAACTCTTGTAGATCTTTGAGCTCTTATGAATAATTTAAAAGAAGAGATTACATTCTTTTGCAATCTAAGTGAAGAATCTAAAATTAATTTAATGTATGAAGAAGCTAAATATGAGATTTATAGTTTGCAATAAGAAGTTGTTTGATTGAAAGAAGCAAATAGTAGACATGTGCCACATATGACCTCTATAAATGTTTCAAAGACTATTATGAAAAAACCAAAGGCTAGTATACAAAACAAGTTTGATAGAATAAGATCCAATTTTCAAGGCTTTATGCGACAAATATGGCTCCACTTATATCTTGTTATTTAAGCAATTTCACTCAAGTTATTTTTATAAATATTTTTTAATTAAAAAATATTTATTCATAATTTATTCTATTATTGAAAAAGAATTCTCTAATATTATATAACCTAAAGACTTTTATGGAGAGATTTATTACTATCTTTGGAAATAATGATCAAGAAAGAGTGACAAAAAGAAAGATACAAAACCTTCAACAAGGATCATGTTAAGTTGCAATTTCTGCTATAGAATTTCAACAACTTACATGTCATCTTGATTGGAATAATAAGGTATTTATGACTTGATTTTGATATGGTTTAAGAGACAATGTAAAAAATTTATTGATTATAATGCTCCAAGTCAATAGTTTAGAAGAATTCATATTTCAAGCTATAACTTGTTACAATTTCCTATTCAAATTACAATAAGAAAAACTTTAGATTTTTGGCAATAATTATAACAATGCAATTTCTATTTCTTCAAGAACATTTGAAAGGCATTCAATGGACCTTGAACTTATGCAAATTGATGCCACTCAATTTAAACTACTAATACAAATAGAAAAGAATAGACATCAGTAAAAAAATTTGTGTTTATATTATGGAAAGCCTAAAGCAACAAATTACTTAAACAAATTTAGAAGATTCAAGGCACAAAGTATGATAGCAATTTTAGAATTGGCTAAATAAAAAAATAAAAACATCTAGTCACTATAGGGACCATATAGCTGGATACCACCAAATTCCAACTACCAAAAAAAAGTCTCTTTTTATTTTCAAATCCTACATCTTGTTTTACACTTTTTATATATATAAAAATTCTAAGTTGTGAGATTTTTGTTAAAGTCCTTTTAGATACTAGAGCCTCAATATGTTTTAAAAAGAAAGATTTTGTAACTAAGTATGATTTAATATTGGTAAAGGAGATTCATCCTAAACCTATTGAAACTATTGATGGAGAAGCACTTGCATTGAAGGATGTTATTGAAGAAATACAACCATTACAGGTGATATTAAGAGATTAAGTATTGTATATTATCTTCAATATTATTTAATATCCTATAAATTCTATAATCATTGAACTTCCTTAATTTGAGTTATATAATCTTAATATTCATTAGAATTCAAGAAATTTTTTTCAAGACCAAAATGTCAAAAGAAGAAACATATTGTATCTTTATTTCTTGAAGCTATTACTTTTATGTAAAAAATAAAGAATGGTATTGCATTTGTAATGTATGCTACTTCAATAAAAAAATTTAATTGAATAATTTTTATAAGATATTTTAATTTAATTTCAAAACTTCAAAGATGTTTTTAAAAATAAAAATACGGATATACTATCAAAATATTGACCATATGATTGTGCCATAGAATTATAAAAAAGAACTCAACTGCCATTTTGACTAATATATAATCTTTCACAAACAAAGTTAACAGACTTATAAGAACACATTGATGAAAATCTTTTTAAGAATTTTATTTGACATTCAAAATCACTTATTGGAACATCTAAACTTTTTGTAAAGAAGAAAAATGGATTCTTACAAATCTGTATTGATTATTAGGATTTAAAAAGATAACAATAAAAAATCATTATCTATTGCTATTGATATCAATTTTTTAGATATAACATATCAAATGAAGATTTATTAATAGATCCAAAGAAATTTAAAGTTATTAAAGATAAGATAATTTTAAAGATAATATAAGATATATAATATTTTTTTAGATTTGCTAATTTTTATCAGATATTTATTAAAAACTATTTTCAAGTAGCTGCTCTATTTATTCAATTGATATACAAGAATAAGTTGGAATGGAGGCTTCAAACAAAGAAGATTTTTTAAGATCTTAAAATGGCTTTTATTATAGTTCTAAATTTAGTACATCTAAATTTTATAATTTTTTTTTATATAAAAACTAATGCCTTGAATATTTCTTTAGAAGTTATGCTGTCACAAAAGCATAGAAATAAAAAACTTTGTCCAATTGTATTTTATTCTAAGAAGTTTTTAGTTGTCAAGATTAATTATAAAATCTATAATAAAGAATTCCTTGCTATTGTGGATTCTTTTGAAAAATAGTACCATTTGCTTAAAAGCACTTTACGTCCAATGATTATATATACAAATCATAAGAATCTTTAGTATTTCATATTTGTTTGTATTTTAAACTGTTGCTAAGTTTGGTAGAATATGTCCCTATTCTATTTTGACTTCAATATTATATATTGATTCAAAAAACAACAAGTATTATTAAATGCCTTATTTAGGTGATTATACCTTGCATCAAAAGAAAGAGAGGTAGCATATAACCAATAATAAATAATATTCTTAAAATCCAAGCAATTGTATCTTCAAGCAACCATTATATCAATTCTAATAAATTCTTCACTTTTTGATCAAGTTTGTATAATATTAATTATAGACTTTTTTGTCTTTATTATTAAATAATATATTGATAATATTTAAGATGATTTTAGCAAATTTAATTTTGAAGAAAACTTCTTTTATTTTAAAATACATCTATATATTCTTAAAGAACCAATGTATCTTTGTGCTTTGTAAACACATCATGATTTTCTTTCTATTAAGAATATACACTTTAGAGGTTCACAAAATCTTTTAGAATATTCTAGAAGCTTTTTGAGTTAATGAAAATCAATTGAGAACCTTCTTAGTTGGTAAAAATAGCTCTAGAAGTTTTTTAGTTAATAAAAGAAGCTTAAGAAGCTTTTCAATTGGTAGAAGCTCTTGAAGAAGCTTCTTAGTTTAATAGAAGCCGCTCAAGAAGCATCCTATACAAGAATATATATAGGGATCAAGGTTGAAGAGTTCTTAAGTCTCGACAACGCATCTCTTGGATTTCTAGCATCTTTCTTGGTGTTGTTTGTGTATTCATCTGGTGTCACGGACACAAAATATAGACTTGAAGTCTAAACAAGAAGTTCAAGAAGAACCGATAGGAAATGGATTAATCAGATGAGTACAAAAACAACACCAGAGAGGTGAGCTAGAACTCTAAGAGATGTATTGTCGAGATTGAAGAACTCTTCAGCCTCGACTCCAATATATATTCCTACCTAGGAAGTTTCTCAAGCAGCTTCTACCAACTAGGGAGCTTCTCAAGCAACTTCCACCAACTAGGAAGCTTCTCAAGCAGCTTCTACCAACTAGGGAGCTTCTCAAGCAACTTTTACTAACTAAGAAGCTTCTCAAGTAACTTCTACCAATTAAAAAGATGTTAGAAGGCTCTGGAAGGTTCTAAAGAGTTCTAAGAAATTTCTAAAATATTCTAGAAGGTTCTAACAAGTATGTTCTTGACATCACCTCCTCCTCTAGCTTCAAGGTCTCCGAGAAGCCATTTGAGATGTATACTCACAAACGTAGGAAATAAAAAATTTGTCGCATAGTCTCTACAATATATTCCAGTTTTAGTTCACGAGGCACATGATTCATGGGTCCTTATAGCCACCGATAATGACCAATACCTTCCACTTGAGACCATGCTTGAATTTCTGTATCTTCATTGTGAAAATGACCTGAAAATATTGCTTCGCCACTACTTCCATGAGCTGGTTCAACTTCAAAGACAATTACAAGTGACCTACTGCTTGGTATTCTTTGACGTCTTCTTGGCTCTTCTAATTCTTCATCTCAAGGTCGACATCGTGAGCTACTCGGTTGAGATGGTACCACTAGTATAATATCTACATTCTCACTAGCCTTATCTAAATACACCTTGATATTAGATATCTTGATATTACAAAATACAACAAGTTATGTTTTGATAAGACCTGGATCCCTTTTCTATTCATTTCTCCGGAAAAGGCTTCATCTTCATGCTTCGCTAATGACTAGCTTTTGGTTTATTAGGATATCGTCGATGAAATTTTTGTATCTTTTGCAACGCATTGGTAAGATTTTTGGCCGATTTCCATGTTCATTCATTAATATCGTAGCTGCTCCAATGCACAAAGTACTCTAATTTATTCCATCTTCACTGTGAATCTAGTATCTTTTTCATCTCATATTCTTCATTGTTTTCAATTTTTATATTAGGTGGTGGACATTGCACTCTTCCAGGAAAAGACGATTCCCGATAAGGCTCTAACAGAGAAACATGAAAGACAGGGTATACCTTCATAGCAGCTGGTAACTCTAAGCGATAAGTCACAGTATTGATCTGCTTCTGGATAACAAATGGTCCCAATCTCCGGTAGTCCAACTTATCACATGGCCGCTTGGTCTTGATATTCCGTCGAAGCAGCCATATTTTATCTCCAATCTTGAAATTAGGTGCTTGATTTCGAAATTTATCCACGGATGCTTTGTAAGACTCTTGGACAATTTGCAATTGAAGCTTCAATGTGGTTTGAAGCTCCGATAGCTGCTGCACCAATCCTTCAACTGCTGGGTTATTATTCACTGACAGATTCAATAGATCAAGCTTCGGATGGTACCCATAGTTGGAAAAGAATGGTATTTTTTGAGTCAACCCATGAAAGGTGTTGTTATATGCAAATTCGGCTAGCGGTAGATATGTAGTCCAATCATCTTACTAAGAGTGGATGCTGCATCGTAGATACTATTCTAAAACTTGATTCACCCATTCCGTTTGGCCGTCAGTTTGAGGATGGAATGCCGAAGAAAGCTTGATATCCACCTTCAATATTTTAAAAAAAGATCTCCAAAACTTTGATATAAATTGGGTTCCTCGATCCGACACGATATCATCTGATAGACCATCATATCGATACACATTATCAAAGAAGAGCCTTGCTGTGTCTTTGCTTGACGATGTCTTCTTACAAAGGATAAAATGTGCCATCTTGGTAAGTCGATCCACCACAACAAAGATGCTGTCAAATGAATTTAATGGCGGCAGATCTGTAATAAAATCCATGGAAACTGAAGACTATGGACGACACGGAATAAGCAATGGCTGTAGAAGTCCATAAGGGCAATGTCGAGGGTTCTTAGATCTTGAACAAATGTCACAAGAGAGGACAAAATCCTTCACATCCTTCTACATTTGGAGCCACCAGAAATCTTGAGAAATGAGTTGCAAGGTCTTGTTGAATCCAAAATGTCCTGCAGTTGGAAAGTCATGACGAGATTGAAGCACTCAAAGTCGTGCTGGCCCTTTTGGGATATACAGCTGCTCTTCAAAGTATAAGAGATCTCCTTCAACCTTGAACTTATCATCATTGATACGCTGCTTGATATCATGGACTATTGAATCTTCAATGGTTGCAGCACATATCTGGTTGAAGAAGTCAGCATCAATTGGCACCACAACAGCACAAATCCTGAATTTCTTCGGCTTTAACAATGTCGTACACTGTTGATCAAGCGCTGCTTCTCCAATCTTTGGTGCAAGATATGATCTTCTTGATAAGGCATCGGATAGTCCTTACTGCTTTCTAGGCTGATAAATAATAATAAAATCAAATCTAAATAGTGACATATTCCATCAAGCTTGACGACGGTTTAGAACCCGAGTAGACATGAAATATTCTAGATTCTTGTGATCCATATATATGGTCACCGGATGCGCAGCTCCTTTGAGGAAGTGACGCCACTCTTGGAAAGAATCCACTATAGCAAGGAGTTCCTTATCATGAATCTTGTAGTTGATCTCAGTCGCAAAAAACTTTTGTGAATAGAATGCA
>JAWRVF010002122.1:0-19672 GCA_036785485.1 Physcomitrellopsis africana
TAAGGATATTATATCGGATAGGGGAACTCAGTTTGTATCGAGATTTTGAAGCACGCTTTTCAAGATTCTAAAGGTGGATATAAAGCTATCTTCAGCTTTCCATCCTCAAACTGATGGACAAACGGAGCGCGTAAATCAAGTCTTGGAACAGTATTTGAGATGTACCGTCAACTACCAACAAGATGATTGGACAACTCTTTTATCATTGGCAGAGTTTGCTTATAATAATACGGTACATTCTTCTATACAACAAACACCTTTTTTTGCCAATTATGGTTACCATCCACGACTTGATACTTTTGACTATTCGAAAGTTGACAATCCTGCGGCGGAAGACTTGGTAAATCATTTGTCAGAACTACATACAACAATGAAGGCACAATTAAAGGAAGCTCAAGAACGACAAAAGATAAATGCTGATGCGTATCGAAAGGAACAACCACAACTCAACGTAGGCGACAAGGTATGGCTACTTCGTCGCAATATCAAGACTACGCGACCTTGTGACAAGTTGGACTATCGTAAGCTTGGACCTTTTCGTATTTCTGAACAAATTAATCCAATTGCATATTGATTACGCCTACTAAAGTCTATAAAGATCCACCCTGTATTCCACGTGTCTCTTCTTGAACCATATAAGACAGTGAACATACCAAGAAGAAGACAAGTGCCACCTCCTCCTATAGAAGTGAACCATATAGGACAGTGAACATACCAAGAAGAAGACAAGTGCCACTTCTTCCTATAGAAGTGAACAATAATGACGAATTTGAAGTGGAAGAAGTCTTAGATTCAAGGCGGCGCCAAAATAGGTTGGAATATCTTGTTCACTGGCACGGATACAATATTAGTGAGCGCACATGGGAACCAGCAAAAAATCTGGTGAATGCAGCAAGGAAGGTGGAGACCTTTCATCAACAACATCCATCAAAACCAAGATGAAGACTTTTCCTATAAAGGAAACAAGATAACATTCAACTTTCTATCCTTGTTTGTAGCTTCTTTGTATTTTGTGACGCTAAGGAGATGGAGAATCAACAGCCAACGGATTTGACTCAAGAACCTTCATTTGCTGACCTACCGGATGAGACATTGCGACTGTCACAACCCTCAAGACGACGCAACCGAGATGAAGATCTTCAAGAACGACATGTTCTTCCTCGAATAGATGGCGAGATACAACGTGTTTGATATCACGACCTTGGAAGAGATTCTCGATGTTTGGTGATTTTAATGGAGATAGGAACAACTCCTGACGGTGTTGCAGATGTGACATTTGAAGGAAGTTATGAAGGTCACAACAATGATCAAATAACAGGGTGGTCTTCTCGCCCTGGAATGGGACACTATCGATAGCTGAGAGGATCCATCAATTACCTTCGAAGAGAACAAAGATCAGAGTATGTGGCAAATACTATTCGCCGCATCTTAGAATTTTTAGACATGTAATCACCGCTCCTCATGGAACTCGTCTTTTTAAAGGGAGGGTAATGTCATGAACATATACATAGTTATCTATATGATCAGATAGAATTAGATAAAAGAAGGTAAAAGCAAGTTAATTCCATAATATCTTTAAAAAAACTTCCTAGAAACTTCATACACGCTGCTTTGACTTTATAAGTGTCCATAGTAGACTTTTGGATTAGAAACTTGGTCAATAAGTTAGCCACATATCGCACATATTGGTAGCTTGAAGACCAAGCTAAATACGTGGCGAACATATAGGAAACTTGTCCTGCAAGTTCGACACGTGTCTTGCAACTTGGACACGTGTCTTGTAAATTGGATACGTGTTGGAGGTCCTATAGAACGTCGCCACTTAGCTCTTAGGTAGATAGTATAAATAGAGACAAGAGTGAAGCCTTCTTCACTCTTGTCAACTCCTTTCTTGTTTTTAGTCTAGTTCAAGGGTCTCTAGTTTTTCTTGTCTTTTTGGCATTAGTCATTCTAGTTTCTTTTTCATATATATACTTCTTTATATTTATTTCTTTGAGAGAGGTCTCACTTGTTTATTTGACTTCATCTAGTTATTGTCCTTGATAGTGACTTAAGATATATACAAGTTACTATTAATATAAAAATAACTTTTAAAGTCACTACTAAAAGAAAATAAGGTTGTATAAATCTTAATAATAATCCTTTTAATAGAGCCTTTCTAAACTAGCAACCTAATCACATCCTATAACCAATAAAAATCCACTGATTTGGCTCTCATTTAGCTATGTAATAAATTGTACATTAAATATACATGTATAAATTTTTTACATAGTAGCCGAACCACAACAGGATAATAAAAGTTGTGATGAAAGCAGGGTATACAAGGAATAGGTGTCTTACAAGTGCACTCACATCAATGACTCCAGAAGAAGCTTGGAGTGGAAAGAAACCTTGTATTTCACACATGAGGACTTTTGGATGTATTGCTTATGCAAAGATATCAGATTATATGAGGTCCAAGCTTGATGCAAAAGGTACAAATGTGTGTTTCTTGGATATTATGAAGGTACGAAGGCATATAGGTTAATATGTTTGGATACCAAGAAGATGATTAAAAGTCATGATGTTGAATTTGTGGAACATAAGAGTACTTGTGAGCACTTGGAAATGTATCCAAGTGAGAGTAATGGTGGACACATCTTTAATTTAGTAAAAAAAGAAGAAAAAGAAGAAGAAGAAGAAAAAGAAGATAATGTAGATAGTGGAGATTCCAATCAACATGAAGAGCCAAAGAAATCCTAAATCCTAAATCCTAAATTCTAAACTCTAAAACTCTAAATCTTGAATCCTAAATACAAAATGCATTCTTTGTGAATAAATTAGTATTTTCACTCTCAAAACACTCTCAACTTCACTTCTAAGACTTCTTATAAGTTCAATAAAATATATAAACTTCTCAAATTTGATTTGCTACTCTCATATCACTTTTATATTTACAAATCACCTCTAAGCACCATAAGAGGTGTTTAAAGTACCTGAAGCTTTTTTAATACGTGAAACTACAAAGTTAATCCACCAAAGACATAACTTTAGCGACAAACACAATGCTAGTGATCTATAACATCACTTTAAGATATAAATGAAATCCCAAATCCAAAATGCACTTAACAACAAGTAAGAATAAATTAAAATCTAAATCTAGATCTAGATCTCAAAGTTGGGAGTTTCTAAACTTCAACATGAGCAACAGTAATATGATCAATTCCACACATCAACAAAGACTTCAAAGCACTTCAAAACTGACAAGTAAAGGTGAGTGGGTCCATAATCTATTGAAGAAAATAAAGCTTGAAGTCACAATTCTTAGCATCAGCAAGGTTGTATACAAAGAGAAGTGTGGAGTAAGATATCTCTCACTTCCAACATCTATTATTTATAGGGGGTGGTTGCTGCCCTTATTGATAACATCCATCCCTTCATTTTTATATTCATCAAAGCATATACCAAGTATATTCTTTGGCATCTTATCTTCTATATGGATATATTTCTAGCATATCCAATATGCTCTTAGGATCCTTTGGCATGTCACCTACTTCAAGTATATCTTATGGCATATACTTTATATTCTTACTTATCCTTTGGAAATTTCCTAGGATATCTTTTATTCCTTTGCCTTGTCTCATGACCCTTGGCTTTGTCCCTTTTTCATAGGAAGGCCTTTCCATTCACCAAGAGACAACTTTATGACCATTAGCAACCTACCTAAGGCAATATCTATTACTTGGTAACTTATTCTACTATTATCTATTTATTTTAATATATCTCAAGAAAAACTTGCTTCATTTGTAGCAAAGTAGGACATTTTGCTCAAAATTGTCACAAAGATAAAAAGATAGAGAGATAGAATGTAAATAGCATTCAACATAAGTTTGGAGGATAAGATTATGCATTCAAGGAAACAAATGGGACCTCTATGGCTCCCATAGCAAGATGGATTGTAGATTCAGATTGTTCCAAGCATATGACACTTTATAAGTATTCATTTGACATTTATGAGGCAATTCCAGCATCAAATGTGGTCTTGGCGGATAGTGGTACATGTGAAGCCATTAGAATTGGATCCATTATGGTAGAAGTGGAGGTGGTTGTAAATAGACAAATCAATAGGATCAGATTCAAAGACGTCCTCCATGCACCAAAGATGAAGCAAAACCTACTTTTGATGAATAAACTTATAATGAGAGGTTTTGTGATTTAATTCAACATAAATGAATATTTTGTAAGAATATTGAATGGAAACATGGCTGCCAGAGGCTCTAGAGAGGGAAATTTGTACTACTTCAATTGTAAGAAGGTGAATGGAGTGGAAGTAGCCGCATTTGCTGAGTTTACATCAAATGAAGACAAGTTGAACATATGGTATTGTCGCCTTAGCTATTTGAACATAAACAGCATGATAGAACTCAAGTCTATGGTAAGTGGTTTAGATCTGAGCAAAACAAGTCAAAATGCAATATAACTTGCATGTGAAGTTTGCATACAAGGTAAATAAAAAAAAGCTTTGTTTCCAAGTGGTGTAGCAACATGTGCTACAAAATTATTGCAAATTGTCCATTCTGATGTATGTGGACCTATGAAGACTATAAGTATTGGAAGAGCAAGGTATTTCTCCACTTTCATTAATAAATTTTTCAAAAAATATTTGGATTTACATTCTAAAAGCCAAGAATGAGTGCTTTTGGAAGTTTAAAGAATTTAAAGCACTTTTTGAAAAATAGAATGAATGCAAGATCAAAATGTTGCATATAGACAATGAAAGTGAGTACATGTCTAAGCAATTTGATAATTATTTGTAGAATAAAAAAATTGCTACACAAACCACAATTCTATATACTTCACAACAAAATGGTGTTGCTAAAAGGAAAAATAGGACCATTGTTGAGATAGCAAGGAATATCCTTCATGCTCAAAACCTTGATTATGATTTTTAGGCGGAAGCTGTGGTGAATGCCGTATATACAAAGAATAGATGTTCAACAAGTACTCTTGCATCAATGACACCACAAGAGGCTTGGAGAAGAAGACAACCTTATTATTCATATATGAGGACTTTTGGATGCATTGCATATGCAAAATCACCAGATTGTATGAGGTCCAAGCTTGATGTAAAAGGTACAAAGTGTACTTTCTTAGGATATTGTGAAGGTACCAAGGCATATAGGATAATGTGTTTAGACACCAAAAAGATCATTAAAAGTTGTGATGTTAAGTTTTTGGAATATAAGAGTGCTTTTGAATACTTAGAGATATGTCCAAGTGAGAGTAATGGTGTATTTAAAGACACATCTTTAAATTCAACAAAGAAAGACAATCAAAACAATGAAGATGATGAAGATGGTGGAGATGTAATTGAAGATGAGAAGAAGATTGAAAAGATGAAGGCTTCTATTATTAATAAATCCAGCAATGAAAGAAATAAAAGTGTTGAAGATGATGACGATGATGATGAGGAGTATCAATCTTTGAATGAAAAAAATAAGTTTTAAGAGAGAAGAAGATTATAAAAGAGCAAGATGAATCATCTTCTTCAAATGAAAGAAGATATTCTTTGAGGGATAGAAGACCACTTGGTGAATGGTGGAAGAACCACATCTTTCCACAAATAAGTAAAGAATATGCAAATGTGGCTCTTTTTGTTGATCCATTGTCTTTATGTGATGCTTTGAAGTCCCAAGATGCAATCAAGTGGGAGAAAGCTATGGAAGAAGAATACTAATCCTTCAGAAACAATGGTACATGGAAATTGGCTCTTCTTCCACCAAATCAATCTAGTGTTGGTTGTAAGTAGGTGTTTAGAACTAAAAGAGATACAATGGGTGTGGTGGTGAGGCACAAGGTAAGATTAGTTGCCAAAAGATACTCACAAGTTGTTGGTATTGATTTCAATGAGACTTATGCATAAAAAAATCTTTGTATGAATTGAAACAATCACCAAGAGCAAAGTACCAATATATTGATATTTTTTTTGTCAATGAAGGTTTTGTGAGGAGTGAGACTGATCACTCATTGTATGTGATGCAATCTAAAGAGTTCTTGCTAATTCTAATCCTCTATGTTGATGATTTGATCATCTTAGTTAACAATATAGAGAAGATGAATTAGATGAAGGCCATATTAGAAAAAGAATATGAAATAAGTGACTTAAGAGAGCTCCACTATTGCCCATTGGAATATCTTTGAGGCCAATTTAAAGTTGATGAAGCTTATGGACAAGGAATTTGTCCAAGTTGAAGGTGACATACAAAGTGTTCCATACAAAGCAACAGTTGGTTCATTTATTTATGCAATGGTGGCCACAAGAGTAGATCTTATATATGCAGTGAGTGTTGTGAGGTAACACATGTCCAAGGTTGGACCTCTGTATTGGGCAATAATAAAAAGGATATTGAGGTACTTAAAATGTACAAAGGACTTCAAATTGTGCCTTAGTGGTAAGAACATTGACTTGCAAGGATATTGTGATGCGGATTGGACTAGAGGTGCAAATGATAGAAGATCAACAATAGGATATATGTTCTTTATTAGAGTGAGAGCTATATTTTAGAATTGCAAGAGACAATCCACCATTGCAGCATCAACCGTAGAGGCTGAGTACATGGCTACTAGTTATTGTGCAATGGAGGCTTGTTGGATAAGACAACTTTTAAAAGACATTGGATTAGTACAAATTGAAGCAATTCCAATAATGTGTGACAATCAAGGATATCTAGCGTTTGCCAAAAATCCAAAGCACAATTCAAGAACCAAGCACATTGATGTCCAACATCATTTCAAACGAGAGAAGATTGAAGATGGCATAATAAGTATGAAGTATTATACTACAAGAGACATGCTTGCTGATGTGCTTAGAAAGGTATTAGTAAAGGATAGACACCACGAGTTAATAAAGGCATTAGGCTTGAAAGTCTTTGACCAATAGCAAAGTGAGAGTGTTGAGATATGTTAAGATAAATAGATAATAATAGAATAAGTTATCAAGTAATGAATATTATGATAGGTAGATTGCTAATGGTTAAAAGATTGTTTCTTGGTGAATGGAAAGGCCATCCTAAAAATAAGAGATGAAGCCAAGGATCAAGAGACAAGGTCAAGAGAATATAAGATATCCTAGAAAATATCCAGAGACTAGATAAGAATATAAAATAGATGCCTTAGGATATACTTGAGGTAGGTGAGATGCAAAAGGATCCTAGGATATGAAGGAGCTTTAATCCATCATAAGTGGCTTAGATCTTGGTTAATCAAACACAAATCTTACTTGTGAAGGTTGTAATCAAGGCAAACAACAAAGAGCTTTTTTTTCTTAGTGGAATTGCAATATATGCAAGCAAGTTGTTGGAGATTGTGCATTCAGATGTTTGTAGACCTATGAGGATACCATCAATGGGAGGAGCAAGGTCTTTTGTCACATTTATTGATGATGTTTTAAAAAAGGTGTAGATTTTTATCCTTAAAGCCAAGAGTGAGAGCTTTTTAAGGTTAAAGGAATTTAAGGTACCTGTGAAAAATCAATGTGAGTGTAAGACCAAAATATTGTGCACAAATAATGGAGGTGAGTACATGTCAAAGTATTTTGATGAATATTTTATTGCGTTATAATAAAAGTGGAATAGGTTAACAAATAAAAGATATTATCTTAGATAAGTTACTAATGGTCAAAGGTTGACTCTTAGCATATAGAAAGGGCATCCTATGAATATAAGATGCAGTCAAAGGAGAAGAATTAAAGTCAAGAGGATAAAATATGTACTACAAAATATCCTAAAGACTAGGTAAGAATAATTAGTGCATGGCATAGGATACCCTCATGGATTGTGAGTTATCCTTGTAGTACGAAAGATGCCAAAAGAATCTTAGGATCATTAAATATCCTTGTGGCATGAGAGATGTCAAAGGATCCTAAGAAAATGTGTATAAAAGTCAAAAGTGGAAGAAGTCCTTTAAGGCAACAATCACCTCCTATAAGTCATGGATGTTGGAAGAGAGAGTCATCTCATTCTACACTTCTCTTGTATGCAACATTGGTGATCTCTACTTACTTGTGTTTTGTCTCTTGTGTTTTTTTAATAGATTATAAGTCCACACATATTTTGTTGTGTTATTCAAATAAATTGAAGTTATTTTCATGTTATTGCTTTTGTGTGGAATAGATCTTATGGAATTTTGCTGATGTTAGAATTTTGACATAAGGAGGTTCTGATTTTGACCTTATAAATTTCTAATATTGCTTTGTGGATTCTCTACTTCTTGGATAGTGAGTGTAGGACCTTTGAGAAAGACTTTGATAGTATCTTTTATATTGTTGAAGTTGTTTCACATACCTTGTATATGTCATGAGAAAGTGATTTGAAAAAGTGAATGAACATGATTGTGAGGTATATGAGACTACTCATGCTTGAGAGAAGGTATAAAAATCGAGTTGAAAGTGTTTTAAGTGAGAAACCACTCTTTTATTCATAAGAAGGCATTCTGAGATTTTGCTAGTGCAAAATTGTTTTGGTGATTTTGATCACATAGAGACTTCTTTTCTCAATATTTTTTGATATACTATTCCTTAGATATGGCTTCTAGTGAGGGTGAAGGTTTGAGAGTGATTGAGAAGTTAAGAGGCAACAATTTCTACCATTGGAAGGTCAAAATAGAGCTTTTATTGGCATCTTTGGACCTTTGAGATATCGTACATGAAAGTGACGACCCTCCAAGTATGAATGTTGATATGAAGTGTTATAAAAAATAAATAATAATAAAAATAGAATAAATTATCAAATAAAGGATAATATCTTAAATAAGTTACTAATAATCAAAGGTTGACTCTTAGCATATAGAAAGGACATTGTATGGAAATAAGATGCAATTAAAGAAAAAGAATCAAAGTGAAGAAAATAAAGTATGTATTAAAGACTAGGTAAGAATAATTAGTGCATGGCATAGGACACCTCCGTGGAACATGAAATATCATCATAGTACAAGAAATGCCAAAATGATCTTAGGATCATTGAATATCCTCATGGCACAAAAGATGCCAAAGGATTCTAGGAGCATGTGTGTAAAAGTCAAAGGTGGAAGAAGTCTTTTAGGGCAGCAATCACCTCCTATTATTGAAAAATCACAAGAGATAAAATACAAGTAAGTAGATATTACCAAGGTTGCATATAAGAGAAGTGTGGAATGAGATGACTCTCTCTTCCAACACCCATGACTTATAGGAGGTGGTTGTTGCTTTAAAGGACTTCTTCCAATTTTGACTTTTACACACATTTTTTTAGGATCTTTTAATATCTCTCATGCCACAAGGATATTTAATGATCCTAGGATCTTTTTCGCATCTCTTATACCACAAAGATATCTCACATTTCACGAGGATATCCTATGCCATGTACTAATTACTCTTACCTAGTCTTTAGGATATTTCCTTATACATATTTTATCCTCTTGACTTTGACACTTCTCCTTTGATTGCATCCTATATCTATAAGATGCTAAGGGTTAACCTTTGACCATTAGTAACTAATCTAAGATAATATTCTTTACTTGATAATTTATTCTATTTTTATTATTACTTATTTATTGCAACACTCTCACTTTGTTAATTATCAAAGACTTTCAAACCTAATTCCTTTGTCAACATATGATGCCTATCCTTTACTAATGTCTTTTTCAACAAATCAGCAAGCATGTCTTCTATAGTATAATATTTCATGTCAATCACTTCCATTTCAATCTTTTCTCTTATGAAGAGATGTTAAATATCAACATGCTTGGTTCTTGAATGATGCTTTTGATTCTTTGCAAAAGTAAGGCATCCTTGATTGTCACAATTCATTGGAATTGTTTCCAATTGCACAAGTTCAATGTCCTCCAAAACTTGTCTTAATCAAATCGCTTCCAATGCTCTATGGCTTGCTACCATGTATTAAAGAAAGCAATACTTGAAGTCACAACTCTTAGCATCAGTAAGATTATACACAAAGAGAAGTGTGGAGTAAGATGTTTCTCACTTCGAACATCCATTATTTATATGTGCTAGTTGTTATCCTTAATCACAACATCCATCCCTTCACTTTTACATTCATTAAAAGATAAATCAAGAATATTCTTTGATATCTTATCTTATTTGTAGATATACCTTTAGCATATCCAATATGCTCTTAGAATGCCTTTGCATCTCACCTACCTCAAGTATATCCTATGGCATATATTTTATTCTCTTATTAAATCTCTAGAGATTTTCTAAGATATCTTTTATACCTTTGATCTTGTGTCGTGGCCCTTGGCTTTTTTCCTTATTCATAGGATGGCCTTTCCAATAACCAAGGAACAACCTTTTTTCCATTAATAACCTATCTCAAGTAATATCTATTATTTAATAACTTCTTCTACTATTATCTATTTATCTCAACAATTTTAATACTTCCACTTTGCTATTGGCCAAAGACTTTCAAGCCTAATGCCTTTATCAACTCAAGGTGTCTATCCTTTACTAATACTTTTGTAAGCATATCAGCAAGCATGTCTTTTGTAGTACAATACTTCATACCTATTATGCCATCTTCAATCTTCTCTTGAATGAAATAATGTTGGACATCAATGAGCTTGGTCTTTGAATGGTGCTTTGGATTTTTGGCAAATGCAAGACATCCTTGATTGTCACACATTATTAGAGTTGCTTCAATTTGCACTAATCTAATATCTTATAAGAGTTGTCTTATCCAACAAGTCTCCATTGCACAATGACTTGCTGCCATGTACTCAGCCTCCACGATTGATCTTGCAATGGTGGGTTGTCTCTTGCAATTCCAAGAAATGGCTCCCACTTCAATAAAAAGTATATATCTTGTTGTGGATCTACTAATATTTACATTTTCAATCCAATCCGCATCATAATATCCTTGTAAGTCAATGTTCTTATCACAAAGATATAATTTGAAGTCTTTTGTACCTTTTAAGTACCTAAATATTCTTTTTACCGTTGTCCAATGCAAAGATTCAACCTTAGACATGTGTTGGCTCATAACACTCATTGCATATACAAGATCCACTCTTGTGGCTACTATTGCATACATAAGTGAGCCAACTGCTGCTTTAAATGGAACACTTTGCATGTCACCTTCAACTTAGGCAAACTCCTCATCCGTGAGCTTTATCAACTTCAAATTGGCCTCCAAAGGTGTTCTAATAGGCTTGCACTCCTCCATGTTGAATCATTTCAACACTTCTTTAATGTACTTACTTTGGCTCATTGTAATGGTCTTGTTGCCACAATCTCTTATAAATTCTTCTCCTAAGCAATAGTAGAGCTCTCCTAAGTCACTCATTTCATATTTTTTTTTTAATATGGCCTTCATCCAATTCATCTTCTCCATATTGTTTGTCAAGATGATCAAATCATCAACATAAAGAATTACAATCACTAAGAACTCTTTAGATTATATCACATATAATGAGTGATTAGCCTCACTCCTTACAAAACCTTCATTGACAAAAAATATGTCAATATGTTGGTACCATGCTCTTGGTCATTGTTTCAATCCATATAAAGATTTCTTCAATCTACACACAAGGTGTTCTTTGCCTTGTTGTACAAATCCTTGAGGTTGATCCATGTAGATGTCTTCTTGCAATTCTCCATTCAAAAAGGCCGTCTTCACATCCATTTGGTGTATTTCCAAGTCCATTGCTGCCCCAATGGCTACAATGGTCCTAATAGTGGTGAATTTGGCAAAGGATGTATAAGTCTCATTGAAATCAACACCACCAACTTGTGAATATCCTTTAGCAACTAATCTTATATTATATCTTACCACCGCACCTATTGTATCTCTTTTAGTCCTAAACACCCACTTACAACCAACACTAAATCGATTTGGTAGAAGAGGAGCCAATTCCCATGTACTATTGGTTATGAGGGATTCGTACTCTTCTTCCATAGCCTTCTCCTACTTGATTGCATCTTGGGACTTCAAAGCATCACATAAAGAAAATGGATCAGCAAGAAGAGCCACAATTGCATGTTCTTCACTTACTTGAGAAAAGATGTGGTTCTTCCACCATTCACCAAGTGGTCTTCTATCCTTCAATGGATATCTCCTTTCATTTGAAGAAGAAGATTCACCTTCCTCTTTTATAACCTTCTTCTCTTTTAAAACTTGTGTTTTTTTATTTAAAGGTTGATACTTCTCATCATCATTGTCATCATCTTCAACACTTTCATTTCTTTCATTATTGGTTTTAGCAATTGTCGAAGTCTTCATCTTTTCAATCTTCTTCTCATTTTCAATCATATTTCTACCATCTTTATCATCTTCAATGTCTACATTGTCTTTTTTTATTGAACTTAAAAATGTGTCCTTAAACACACCATTAGTCCTACTTGGACACATCTCTAAGTGCTCACAAGTACTTTTATGCTCCAAAAACTAAACATCATGACTTTTGATGATCTTTTTGGTGTCTAAACAGATTAGCCTATATGCCTTGGTACCTTCACAATATCCTAAAAAAATACACTTTGTATCTTTTGCAACAAACTTGGACCTCATACAATTTGGTATTTTTGCATATGCAATACTTCCAAAGGTCATCATATATGAAATACAAGGTTGTTTTACACTCCAAGCTTCTTGTGGTATCATTAATGCAAGGGTACTTGTTGGACACCTATTCCTTGTATATACGGCATTCACCACAACTTCTGTCCAAAACTTATAACCAAGGTTTTGAGCATGAAACATGTTCCTTGCCATCTCTACAATGGTTCTATTTGCCCTTTCAATAATACCATTTTATTGTAGAGTGTATGGAGTAGTGGTTTGTGTAGCAATTCCTTTATTCTTCAAATAAACATCAAATTGCTTAGACATATACTCAACTCCATTATCCATCCGCAACACCTAGATCTTGTATTCACTTTATTTCTCAACAAGTGCTTTGAACTCCTTAAATTTCAAAAAACACTCACTCTTGGCTTTGAGAGTGTAGATCCAAATCTTTCTTGAAAAATCATCAATGAAAATGAAAAAATATCTTGCTCTTTCAATATTTGTAGTCTTCATACATTTAAATGAACAATCTTCAATAACTTTGTAGCACATGTTGCTACACCACTTGAAGACAAAGCCCTTTGTTATTTATCTTATATGCAACCTTGACATGCATGTAACGTATTTTGACTTGTTTTGCAAAGATCTAGACCACTTACCATAGACTTTAGTTCTATCATGCTCTTCATATTCAAATGGCCAAGGCGACGATGCTATATATACAACTTGTCTTCATTTGATGTAAACTCAGCAAATGTGGCTACTTCCACTCCATTCACCTTCTTTTATTTGAAGTAGTACAAATTTCCCTCTTTAAAGCCTTAAACAACCATAATTCCACTCAATGTTCTTACAAAACATCCATTTACTATGAATTGAATCATAAAACCTCCCATTATAAGTTTATTCACCAAAAGTAGGTTTTGCTTCATCTTTGGTACATGGAAGATGTCTTTGAATCTAATCCTATTGATTTGTCCAATTACAACCATCTCCACCATAATGGATCCAATTCCAATGGCTTCACATGTACTACGATCCACCAAGATCACATTTGATGTTGGAATTGCCTCATAAGTGTCAAATGAACACTTATAAGGTGTCATATGCTTGGAACAATCTGAATCCACAATCCATCTTGCCATGGCAGCCATAGAGGTTTCATTTGTTGCAATGAATGTATAATCTTATCCTCCAAACTTATGTTGCATGCTATTTGTATTCTCCCTTTCCATCTTTTTGCCTTTGTAACAATTTCAAGCAAAATGTCTTACATTGCCACAAATGAAGCAAGTTTTGACATTACCTCATTGGTTTGAATAGTTGCCTTTGCCTTGATGTGAGTAGAGTGCTGAATCTTCACCTTGAGGCTCCTTTTCTTTCTTCTTGATCACTTAATGCATGAGTCTTACCGTGACATAATCTATAGTAAGTTGGTTTAAGTGAATGGATTCCAAAGCCACAATAAGGTAGTTGTAGGACTCTGACAAGCTCATAAGTAGAGTCATAATAACATCAACTTCTTGTAAGGGCTTTTCTACAATTGCAAGTTCATTTACAAGTGACTTCACCTTGTTGATGTGTGCTATGAGGTCTTCACCTTCTTCCATCTTGCAAGTAAAGAAATTTCTCCTTGTATAGATGATGTTGGATAAGTTTTTGCTCTCATAGATGTTGCAAAGAGTCTTCCATGCTTCCGCTAGTCCTTTGCAAGAAATAATGTGGAAGAAGTTGGCTTCATCAACATTAGTTGCAATCAACTCAAAAGCCTTCTTTTCATAATGTTTGTACTCCTTTTTGTCTTTCATTTCAACATCCATGCTTGGAGGCTCTTCACTTTCATGTATAATATCCCAATGATCTAAAGCAGCCAATAAAAGTTCCATTTTTACCTTCCAATGGTAGAAATTCTTACCTCTAAACTTCTAAATTGCTCTCAAGCCTTCATCCTAACTAGAAGCCATATCTAAGGAAGAGATGTATCAAAGAAGATCAAGAGAAGTAGTCCTAAAGCTCTCAAAATCAGCAAGAAGGTGTTACTGCCATACAAATCCAGAATTCTCTCTTTGTGAATAAACTAATGTTTTCACTCTCAAAACACTCTCAACTTCACTTCTAAGACTTCTCACAAGTCCAATAAAATATATAAACGTCGCAAATCTGATTTGCCACTCTCATATCACTTTTATGCTCACAAATCACTTCTAAGCACCATAAGAGGTGTTTAAAGTACCTTAAGCTTCTTTAACACACAAAACTACAAAGTTAGTCCACCAAAGATATAACTTCAGCAACAAACATAAAACTACTATTGTATAACTTCACTTTAAGATGTAAATGAAACCCCAAATCCAAAAATGCACTTAACAACAAGTAGGAGCAAAACAAGATCTAGATTTAGATCTGAATCTCAAAGTTGGGAGTTTCTAAACCTCAACATCAGCAACAATAATATGATCAATTCCACACATCAATAAAGACTTCAAAGTACTTCAAAACTCATAAATAAAGGTAGGTGGGCCCATAACTTATTGAAGAAAGCAATACTTGAAGTCACAACTCTTAGCATCAGTAAGATTATACACAAAGAAAAGTGTGGAGTAAGATGTTTCTCACTTTCAACACCTATTACTTATATGTGGTGGTTGCTGCCCTTAACAACAACATCAATCCCTTCACTTTTACATTCATCAAAGGATATACGAAGTATATCCTTTGGCATGTTATGTTCTATGTAGATATGTCTTTAGCATTTTTAATATGCTCTTAGAATGCCTTCGCATCTCACATATTTCAAATAAATCCTATGGCATATACTTTATACTCTTACCTAGTCTCTGAATATTTTCTAAAATATCCTTTATTCCTTTGACCTTGTCTCATGGCCCTTGGCTTTGTTCTTTTTTCATAGGATGGCCTTTCCATTCACCAAGGAACAATCCTTTGACCATTAGCAACCTGCCTAAGATAAAATCTATTACTTGATAGCTTAATCTACTATTATCTATTTATCTCAACAATCTTAACACCATGTACTCCGCCTCCATTGTGGACCTTACAATTATTGGTTGTCTCTTATAATTCAATGAAATTGCTCCCACTCCAATAAAAAAGACATATCTCATTATTGGTCTTCTATCATTTACATCTCTTGTCCAATCTACATCACAATAACCATGCAAAGTAGTGTTATTATTTCCAAAATACAATTTGAAGTCTAATGTGCCTTTCAAGTACCTCTTGATTCTCTTGATGGTCGTCTAATGAATTGGTCTAACTTTTGATATGTGTTGACTCACAACACTCATTGCATATGTAAGATCCACCCTTGTGTCAACCATTGCATACATAAAGGAGCCTATTGCTACCTTGTATGCAACACCTTACATTTCACCTTCAACTTTAGCAAACTTCTCATTCGTAAGCTTTATTAACTTCAAATTTGCCTCCAAAGGTGTTCCAATGGACTTACAATTCTCCTTATTGAATTGTTTCAACACTTCTTCAATATAATTTCTTTGGCTCATTGTGATGGTCTTCTTAGCACGATCTCTTACAAATTCCACTCTTAAACAATACTGCAGCTCTTTCAAATAATTCATCTCATATTCTTTTTCTAATTTTGCTTTCAATCAATCCATCATTTTTAAGATATTAATTAAGATGATCAAATCATCAACATAAAGGATTACAATCAACAAGAAATCTTTTGATTGCATTATATATATGGAATGATCAATCTCACTTCTTACAAATCCTTCATTTACAAAGAATATATCAATTCATTAATACCATGCCCTTGATGATTACTTGAGGCAATACAAGGATTTGTTCAACTTATAAATAAGATGTTGCTTGCCTTCTTCAATAAATCCTTTAAGTTGATCCATATAGATGTCTTTTTCCAACTCTCCATTCAAAAAAGCAGTCTTCACATCCATTTGACACATCTCCAAATCCATTGCTGCCCCAATTGCCACAATGGTTCTAATAGTAGTGAATTTGACCACGAGAGCATATGTCTCATTGAAATCAATACGAGCAACTTGTGAGTAGCTTTTAGTAACTAATCTTGCTTTATATCTAATCCTCTTGATTTTATTCTTCGTAACAATCTCCACCACAATGGAGCCAATTTTAATAGCTTATACTATGCCATTATCTCCTAATCAAACCTTTATTATTGGAATTGCTTTATAAGTATCAAACAAACACTTGTATGGAATCATGTGCTTGGTAGCATCCAAATCAACAATCCATTTGGACATGGTAGCCATAGAAGTGCCTTCACTTGCCATGAATATATAATCATCTCCTCTAACTTCATCACTTGCATTATTAGCATTCTCTCTATCTCTTTTCTTGACCTTGTAGCAATTGCATGCAGAGTGATTTGGTTTTTTTTTAAATGAAGAAACTTCTCACATTGCTTCTTACATTGTCACGTTGATTAAAATAGCTACCTTTGCCTCGTCTTGAAAAAAGAGCCGAGTCTTCATTTACATGCTGCTTTTTTTTTCTTTTGGTCACTTTATGTGCAAGTCTTGCCATGACATAGTCCATGGTTAGCTCTTTTATCTTGATGGACTCCAATGCCACAATGAGATAGATGTAGGACTCGACAAGACTCATGAACAAGGTCATAACAATATCACCATCTTCTAAAGGCTTGTCAACAATTGCTAGTTGGTTTGTAAAGGCCTTTATCTTATTGACGTGAGCCATGAGGTCTTCACCTTCTTCCATCTTGCAAGTGAAGAATTTTCTCCTTGTGAAGAGTATGTTGAACAAATTCTATTGAATTAAAATGATAAAAAAAAATAGATAAAAATAATATAGAATAAGTTTTCTAATAAAAAATAATACTTTAAATAAATTGCTAATGGTCAAAGAATTAACTCTTGGCATATAGAAAAGAGCAATTTATGGATATAAGATGCGATTAAGAGCAAAGAGTCAAAGTCAAGAGGATAAAGTATTTCCTAAGGAATATCCAAAGGACTAGATAAGAATAATTAATATATAACATAAGATACTCTTGTGGTACGTAAGATACCAAAGAATCTTAGCATCATTGCATATCCTCATGGTACGCCCCAAAGGATCCTAGGAGCATGTGTATAAAAGTCAAATGGTGGAAGAAGTTCTTTGGGGCATCAAGGTTTAGGATCTCAAGTGGTGGCTGGTTTTAGATGAATGTAGATGAAATCTATGGATATTGGATGTGAACTCTACTTATAAATAAAAGGTGTTAGAAGTAAGAGTTATCTCATTCAACACTTCACTTTGTATGCAATCTTGTTGATGCTAAGTGTTGTGGCTTCTAACTTCTAGTTTTTCAATAGGTTATGGACCCACTTACATTTGCTTGTGAATTTTTTTGAAGTTTTATGAAGTCTTTGTTGTTGTGTGGAATAGATCTTATGGTGTTTGCTGATGTTAGAATTTGTATGATCTTAGCTTATGTTATGGCAAGAAGAGGTTCTGATTTGTAAGGTTAGAGATTTCTAACATTGCTTTGTGGGTTCTTATCTCCTTGGATAGTGAGTTTAAGACCATTGTGAAAGACCTTGATAGTGTCTTTATGTATTATTGAAGTTGTTTCATTAACCTTTTATATTTCATTAGATAGTGAATTGAAAGGGTAGAAGAATTTGATTGAGAGGTTCATAAAAGTGCATATGCTGATTAGAAGCTTTAACAGATTACTTGAGAGTGCTTTGAGTGAGAAATCACTCTTTAATTCACAAGAGGGCATTCTGAGCTTCTACAAATGCAAATTTGTTTTCTAGTGATTTTGATCAAATAGAAATTCTTTTTCTCAATATTCTATGATACACGACTCCCTAGAGATGGCTTCTGGTGAGGGTGAAGGTTTGAGAGTGATTGAGAAATTTAGAGGTGACAATTTCTATCATTGGAAGGTAAAAATAGAGCTTTTATTGGCGTCTTTGGACCTTTGGAACATTGTAGATGAAAGTGAAGATCTTCCATATATAGATGCAACTATTGCGGAGAAGAAGGACTTTAAAAGACGTGAAAAGAAGGCTTTTGGCATGATTGCCAAAAATATGGATGAAGCCAACTTTTCACATATTATCCATTGCAAAGGACCAGCAGAAGCATGGAAGACTCTTTGCAACATTTATGAAAGCAAGAACTTGTCCAACATCCTTTTTACAAGGAGGAAATTCTTCACTTGCAAGATGGAAGAAGGTGCAGACCTCATGGCTCAAGTCAACAAGGTAAAGGCTCTTGCAAATCAACTAGCTATTGTTGACAAACCTTTAGAAGATGGTGACATTGTCATGACCTTGCTCATGAGCCTTCCGGAGTCCTACAACTATCTTATAGTAGTATTGGAGTCCATCAAGTTGAAGGAGTTTACAATGGACTATGTGATGGCAAGACTTGCTCATGAAGTGACCAAAAAGAAAGAAAAGGAGCATTAAAGTGAAGACTCGGCTCTCTTTTCAAGACAAGGTAAAAGTAGCTATTCCAACCAACATGATAATGGAAAAAAGTAAGGTGAGCAAACTTGTGTCAAGTGGTTGTAAGGTTCAATTTGATATGAATGGATGTTTTGTGAAGACATTGGATGGAGATAATGTTTTAAAGGGCTTTAGAGATGGCAACCTTTACATTCTCAATTGTAAGAGGGTGAATGGAGTTGAAGTAGCAGCATTTGCTGAATTTCCAAAAGATGAAGACAAGTTTGGAATTTGGCATCCACGCCTTGGTCATTTGAATGCCAAAAGCATGAAGGAGCTCAAATCTATGGTAGTTGGCTTAGATCTTAGTCAATCATACAACAATGCCACGACTCTAGCTTGTGAAGGTTGTATTCAAGGCAAGCAACAAAGGGCCTCATTTCCAAGTGGAGTAGCAACACGAGCAAGTAAGTTGTTGGAGATTGTGCATTCAGATGTTTGTGGACCTATGAAGACACCATCAATTGGAGGAGCAAGGTACTTTGTCACATTTATTGATGATTTTTCAAGAAAGGTGTGGATTTTTATCCTTAAAGCCAAGAGTGAGTGTTTCTCAAGATTTAAGGAGTTTAAGGCACATATAGAAAAGCAATGTGAATGCAAGATCAAGGTATTACGCACAAACAATGGTGGTGAGTATTT
>JAWRVF010002123.1:0-19620 GCA_036785485.1 Physcomitrellopsis africana
TATCATGCAATAAAATAATCAATCAATGATATTATATACTTTATAATTTTGACAACTAGTAATTGATATCAAATAAAATAATATTATAGTCTTGAATCAATTTCTCTATGGATTATAATATGAGGCAAAGAAATTGATGCTCGACTTATCCAATCCTCAAACATTGAGTCAAGCAATTAACTTTGCTATGAAATGTGACAATTGACTTTTTGAATTTTAATCTGAGAATTGCATAAAGAATCCTCAATATTATTATAATATAATGGAAACATTGACATCTTTTTAATACATATATTTAGAAGCAAAAGACATGCAAATTGACGAGGTATATTTTAAACCTCTTATTGAATAAAAAAAGACTCATTATTGTTAAAAAAGATTGTACTAATATTATGGAGAATCTAACCATATTGTTCAACATTGTCTAAAAAAATGACACAATTATAAAATAAGAATTATGATTGTTAAAGAAGATAATATGTTGAAAAATAAATTTATCCAGTTATAATAGAAATTATGTACCTAGAATCTTAGACAACTATTAAATCTTCTTTTAATCTAGTCATTTTAGATTTATCATGGCTGAAAAAATATAATCTTTGAATAGATTAGATTTCTTGTAGATTTGATTTTTTTCAAAGCATTATTAAGAGTCTTATTAATAAAGTAAAAAACCATAAATCTAGTATAGTAAAATTTATATTTATAAAAGCTTTTTTATACATATATAAAAATTTATATGTATAAAAGCTTTTATATATGCAACAAAAGAAGGATCATCTTTTGCTATTTATGCTACACTCATTTTTTATGGTAGAAAGACTTCAAGTGGCATTCCAAGCCAATATCAAGATTATCAAGATGTTTTTGAAAAAAAGAATGTAAATATTTTTTTAAAGCATCATCCATATGATTGCTCAATTGATCTTGAAGAGAGAACTCAACTTCTATTTAGATCAATCTATAATTTATAACAAAATAAGTTGGCTAAATTCAAGGAATATATTGATGAAAATTTGGCCAAAAATTTCATACACTATTTAAAATTTGCAACAGGAGCTCCTATCTTGTTTGTAAAGAAAAATGATAAATCACTACAAATGTATGTAGATCATTGAGGGCTCAATAAGACTACCATCAAGAATAAATATCTTCTATCTTTGATATTTGGATTTCTTGATTAATTAAATAAAATTAAAATCTATACAAAAATGAAAAATATACAATCTAGTCTGTATCAAAAAAAAAAAAAAATGAATGAAAGATTGCATTTTAAATAAAATATGGATACTTTAAATATAATGTTATATCTTTTAGACTCATGAATATATTAGCTACTTTTCAAGATCTCATGAATGATGTTTTTTATGAGTTTTTAGATAATTTTATTCTTTGTTACCTAGATAATATTTTAATCTATTCTAAGTATATAGAAGAACATGAATTACATGTTTGTTGTGTGTCACAAAAATTCAAAGATATAGGATTGTATACCAAGATGGAAAAGTGTATATTTCACACTACTTAAATTGACTTTTTAAGATACATCATTTCAAATGATGGTCTCATAATGGATATTAAAAAAGCCGAAACAATCATAGATTAGAAGATTCTAAGAATAATAAAGGATGTGCAATATTTTTTGGAATTTTTCAATTACTATTAAATCTTTATCAAGAATTTTTTTTAAAGTTACATCTTCACTTATACGCTTAATTAATAAGTATAAATTTGAGTGGAATAAAGAAACAAAAGCATCATTTGAAGTTTTAAAGATAATTTTTATTTTTGTATCAATCTAATATCATGTTGATTTTTTCAAAATATTTTTTTTGAAAACAAACACATCACACTTTATCTTGGGTGCAATATCATCACAAATGGAAGCAGATGACAAACTCCATCCAATAGTTTTTTATTTCAAGAAATTTTCAATAGCAAAGATCAATTATAAAATCCATAATAAATAATTTCTTATAATTATAGATTATTTTTAAGAATGGTGTTACTATTTAGAAGGTGCTTTTAATCGAATCATCATATATATATAAATCATAAGAACCTTGAATACTCCATATCAATATGCATGTTGAATTGTCATCAGATTTATTGGAGCACGTCTTTGTCAAGATTCAAGTTTATTATTACTTATCGGCCAAAAGAATAATAAGGTCTGTTCAATACTCTTTTAGATGTTCTTATCTTGTACTAAAAGAAGGAGATGTAGTTTTTTATCAACAAAAAATAATCTTATTGAAGTCAAAATAATTTCATCTTTGAATAATAAAATCAACATTGATTATTGATTCAACTTTTCTTAAGTAAGTCTAGTTAAGTATGTCTTTAAACCTTCTTATTTATGATATTAGGAATAATTCATTTAAGTCTCATGATACTTCTAAGTTTGAATTCAAGAATAATCTATTTTATTTTAAAGGGTGCTTATATGTTTTAGAAAGTGAAGCACAACTACATTGTCGTAATACGTGAAGTCTTGCTTGAGAATGCTCCGGGCACCTGGCTATAGAAGATAAAAAAAAACATACAATAACAAGATCCTAACAACTCTAATAGAATCCTAAATAACTTCCATTAAATCTTAACAATATTAATCAAACTTTGACCCAATCTTAAAGAAATTATAAAAAAAGAATGAAAGAATCATATATTAATTGTAAAAAAAATAATATATAAAAAAATAATTTCAGAAAATATTAAAAATAAAAATCTTAAAATCTTAATCAAACCTTGATCAAATTCTAAGTGAAACTTTGATCAAACCTTAAGTCAAACCTTGGTCAAATCTTAAGTCAAACCTTAATCAAATCCTAAGTCAAACCTTGGTCAAATCCTAAGTCAAATCTTGATCAAATTCTAAATCAAATCCTAATCAAATCCTAAATCAAATCTTGGTCAAATCCTAAGTCAAACCTTAGTTAAATCCTAAGTCAAATCCTATGTAAAACCTTTATTAAATCTTAAGTCAAATCCTAAGTCAAACCCTGGTCAAATCTTAAGTCAAAATCTAAATCAAATCTTAATCCTAATAAAATCTTAATCAAACCTTAATGAAATCCTAATGAAATCCTAATCAAATACTAAATCCTAAATCCAAATCCTAATCAAATCCTAATCAAATCCTAATCCTAATGAAATCTTAATGAAATCCTAATAAAATATTAAATCCTAAATCCAAAAATTCTAATAAAATCTGGTCAAATTCTAATTTATTAATCTATTAATCAAATCTTAATTAAATCCTATTCAATTTTAATCAAATCCTAATCAAATCTTAGTCAAATCCTAACCAAATTCTAATCAAATCTTAATCAAATCCTAATGAAATCTTAACCAAACATTAATCAAATTCTAATAAATCCTAACAAACTCTAACCAAATCCTAATCAAATCTAATCAAATCCTAATCCTAATGAAATCTGAAATTCTAATAAAAATATTAAATCCTAAATCAAATCCTAAATCCTAATCAAACCTAATTAAATTCCTTAGCAATTCCTAAGGCAATTTTTAGAACCTCAATAAGTACTAAATAAACTATTGATGCTGATTGAATTACGCATGCCTTATGACTAAGTTGACAACCAGATACATCAATTTGAAAGATCAAAGCTTTACCGAAAAAATCTGTTTACTTGGATATTGAAAAGCAATGCCGACTACTCCTAATCTTGATGCTAATATTTCAGCATCTAAACCTCCTGTTCTCACCATTCAATTGCTTTTAAATTTCATATATGCATAGAAAATTAAATCTTCTATTCGCAGGCACAATTTTCACTCAAATCCAACTAGCAGGTTGTTCAAAATCTGCGAAATCCTAACTGAGCCTCAAAACCCAGTTCCCGAGATCTTAATTATTTATAATTAATTAATCCACTTAGACCTCAATTACTTACAATTAAACCATTGTCGTGATGAGAGTCTTAGCCCTAAGAAACACTAGGTCTTTTGTGCCTCTAGTTTTTCAAGTGCAAGATGAGATTCATAAAGTTCATAAAATTGAAGAATTTATATAAAAACATACTTTATTAACCCTAACATATTCTGCCTTTAGAAACCCGTCCTCAAGTTTGTCCATAAATCCTAGGATATAACATCAATTGAAGCGAAATTTGGACACAAAGTACTTAAAGAAGTAAGAAAGCAAACCTTATAAACCTTTTGATTATATCTCATGTGGTTAGAGAGAACCATGTTGTCAAAGTAGTCCCTCCATGTTGCCTTTGATTCTGGACCCCCTTTGCTTCACACCTTCATTGCTCCTCATTAACAAAAACCTAAATACTGAAATTTGATAAGCTTATTACTTGCTTTATGTTGTAAACATCCTCCAATTTTTGCATCAAAATTCCTCTTTGAACTAGAGTTATAGACTATATCCTTCTCCTTTAATTCTGTCTTCTAACAACTCTAGATCCGACCACAAATTTCCTCATAATTCTGTCTTCTAACAACTCTAGATCCGACCACAAATTTCCTCATAATTCTTTAAACATAACTCTAATAGCAATTAATTTTTTACACAACTTAATAGACTCATATATCTACAAACTCCAATAAATTTTACTTAAAATTCTACTCTAATTACAAAGATATGCTCCCTCAAACTTCATTGACTTGGAGATAGATCCCTATAACTTTGAAAGAGCATACCATTTTATTCATAAAATGAATGAGTATCAAACTTGTTCTCATATCTTTCCTAACTTTCTTAGATCATGTGTATCAAATTTCACACTCAAATTCATTTCCTAACTTCTATTTTATCTGCAAGCCACTCTGCTTGCAGCTGCCTATCTGAGCACGATCTTGCCTTCTGTCGAAGATCCGACTTGGATGAAGTCAAATAAACAAGTGAGACCTCTCTCAAAGAAATAAATATAAAGAAGTATATATATTAAAAAGAAACTGGAATGGCTAATGCCGAAAGACAAGAAAATTAGAGACCCTTGAACTAGACTAGAAACAAGAAAGGAGTTGACAAGAGTGAAGAAGGCTTCACTCTTGTCTCTATTTATACTATCTACCTAAGAGCTAAGTGGCGACATTCTATAGGACCTCCAACACGTGTCCAAGTTGCAAGACACGTGTCGAACTTGCAGGGCAAGTTTCCTATATGTTCGCCACGTATTTAGCTTGGTCTTCAAGCTACCAACATGTGCGACATGTGGCTAACTTATTGACCAAGTTTCTAATCCAAAAGTCTACTATGGACACTTATAAAGTCAAAGCGACGTCTATGAAGTTTCTAGGAAGTTTTTCTAAAGATATTATGGAATTAACCTGCTTTTACCTTCTTTTATCTAGTTCTATCTGATCATATAGGTAACTATGTATATGTCCGTGACATTACCCCCCCTTTAAAGGACGAGTTCCATGAGGAGTGGTGATTACATGTGTAGAAAGTCTAAAATGCGGCGAATAATATTTGCCACATACTCTGATCTTTGTTCTCTTCGAAGGTAATTGATGGGTCCTCTCAGCCATCGATAGTGTCCCATTCCAGGGCGAGAAGACCACCCTGTTATTTGATCATTGTTGTGACCTTCATAACTTCCTTTAAATGTCACATCTGGAACACCGTCAGGAGTTGTTCCTATCTCCAATAAAATCACCAAACATTGAGAATCTCTTCCAAGGTCGTGATACCAAACACGTTGTATCTCGCCATCTATTCAAGGAAGAACATGTCGTTCTTGAAAATCTTCATCTCGGTTGCGTCGTCTTGAGGGTTGTGACAGTCGCAATGTCTCGTCCGGTAGGTCAGCAAATGAAGGCTCTTGAGTCAAATCCGCTAGTTGTTGATTCTCCATCTCCTTAGCATCACAAAATACAAAGAAGCTACAAACAAGGATAGAAAGTTGAATGTTATCTTGCCTACATCTTGTTTCTTTTATAGGGAAAGTCTTCATCTTAGTTTCGATGGATGTTGTTGATGAAAGGTCTCCACCTTCCTCACTGCATTCGCCAAATTTTTTGCTGGTTCCCATGTGTGCTCACTAATATCGTATCCGTGCCAGTGAACAAGATATTCCAACCTATTTTGGCGCGGCCTTGAATCTAAGACTTCTTCCACTTCAAATTCGTCATTATTCTTCACTTCTATAGGAGGAGGTGGCACTTGTCTTCTTCTTGGTATGTTCATTGTCTTATATGGTTCAAGAAGAGATACGTGGAATACAGGGTGGATCTTCATAGACTCTGGTAGGCGTAATCGATATGCAACTGGATTAATTTGTTCAAAAATATGAAAAGGTCCAAGCTTACGATAGTCCAACTTGTCACAAGGTCGCGTAGTCTTGATATTGCGACAAAGTAGCCATACCTTATCGCCTACGTTGAGTTGTAGTTGTTCCTTTCGATACGCATCAGCGTTTATCTTTTGTCATTCTTGAGCTTCCTTTAATTGTGCCTTCATTGTTGTATGTAGTTCTGATAAATGATTTATCAAGTCTTCCGCCGCAAGATTGTCAACTTTCGAATAGTCAAAAGTATCAAGTCGTGGATGGTAACCATAATTGGCAAAGAAAGGTGTTTGTTGTGTAGAAGAATGTACCATATTATTATAAGCAAACTCTGCCAATGATAAAAGAGTTGTCCAATCATCTTGTTGGTAATTGATGGTACATCTCAAATACTGTTCCGAGACTTGATTTACGTGCTCCGTTTGTCCATCAGTTTGAGGATGGAAAGCTGAAGATAGCTTTATATCCACCTTTAGAATCTTGAAAAGCGTTCTCCAAAATCTTGATACAAATTGAGTTTCCCTATCCGATATAATATCCTTAGGTAATCCATGATAGCGGTAGATATTGTCAAGGAAAAGCTTAGCTGTTTCTTTGCCTGTGATAGATTTTTTACATGGTATAAAATGTGCCATCTTAGTGAAGCGATCTACTATCACGAATATAGAGTCATACGAACCTAAGTTTGGAAGATCCGTGATAAAATCCATAGACACAGAAGACCATGGTTGTTCTGGAATGGATAATGGCTGAAGAAGTCCACAGGATCGGTGGCGAGGAGTTTTTGATCTTGAACAAACATCACATGTTTTTATAAAATCTTTGACTCCTTTCCACATTTGAGGCCACCAAAAATCTCTAGATATTAACTCTAGAGTCTTATTGTACCCAAAATGTCCTGCTGCCGGGAAGTCATGACGAGCTTGAAGAACACGTAATCGTGCTTCACCTTCTGGAACATATAAGCACCCTTCGAAATAGAATAGATTTTTCTTGAACTCAAACTTCGAAATATCATGAGACTTAGAAGAATTATTCTTAATTTCATAAATAAGGGGATCTGAGGACATACTTAACTGGACTTGCTTGAGAAAAGTTGAATCAACAATTAATGTTGATTTTGTTGCCCGAAGATAAAATTGCTCCGGCTTCAAGAGAGTCATTCTTTGTTGATCAAAAGCTGCATCTCCTTCTTTTGGTGCAAGATAAGAATGTCTAGAAAGTGCATCGGACAGACCTTGTTGTTTTCCTGGCTGATATATAATAATGAACTCGAATCTTGATAGAGACATGCTCCAACGAGCCTGACGACGATTCAACACGCATGCTGACATGAAATACTCGAGATTCTTGTGATCCGTATACACGGTGACTAGACTAGAAGCGCCTTCTAGATAATGACGCCATTCTTGAAAAGAATCCACAATTGCGAGAAGTTCTTTATCGTAGATTTTGTAGTTGATCTCTGCTGCCAAAAATTTCCTGGAATGGAAAGCTACTAGATGGAGTTTGTCATCTGTTCCCATTTGTGACAATACTGCGCCCAAAGCAAAGTCAGATGCGTCTGTTTCCATAAAGAATGCCTTGAAAAAATCAACGCGATACAAGATTGGTGTAGAAATAAAAGCTATCTTCAAAGCTTCAAATGATGCTTCTGCTTCTTTACTCCACTCGAGCTTGTCCTTACAAGTCAAACGTGTAAGTGGGGCTGCAACTTGAGAGAAGTTCTTGATGAAGATTCGATAGTAATTGGCAAATCCTAAAAAATATTATACATCCCTTATTATTTTTAGAATCTTCCAATCCATGATTGTTTGGACTTCCTTAGGATCCATCATGAGGCCATCATTCGAGATGATATATCCTAAGAAGTCAACTTGAGTAGTGTGAAATACACACTTTTCCATCTTGGCATACAATCTTATTTCTCTAAGTTTTTGTAAGACATGACAAACATGTATTTCATGCTCTTCTACGTTCTTAGAATAGATTAAAATGTCATCTAGGTAGCAGACAACAAAATCATCTAAGAATTCATGAAAAACATCGTTCATGAGATGTTGGAAAGCAGCTGGTGCATTTGTGAGTCCAAAAGGCATAACATTATATTCGAAATGTCCATACCTTGTTCAAAATACAGTTTTCCATTCATCTCCTTCTTTAATGCGAACGAAGTTGTATGCTCCTCGTAAATCTATTTTTGTATAGATCTTAGCTTGATTTAGTTGATCAAGAAGTCCAGAGATTAAAGGTAGTGGATACTTGTTCTTGATAGTGATCTTATTAAGTCCTCGATAATCTACACACATTCGTAATGATCCATCTTTTTTCTTCACAAATAGAATTAGAGCTCCTGTAGGAGATTTGGAATGGCATATGAAGTTCTTGGCTAGATTCTCTTCAATATATTCCTTGAGTTCAGCCAACTCATTTTGTGATAAATTGTAGATTGGTCCAAAAGGAGGCTGAGATCCCTCTTTGAGATCAATCGAACAATCATATGGGCGATGCTCCGGAAGAATATCAGCATTCTTCTTCTCAAAAACATCTTGATAGTCTCGGTATTGGCTTGGAATGCCACTTGAAGCCTTTCCATTATTAGAAATGGATGTTGCGTAAATAGCAAAAGTTGGTCCTTTTTTTGCTACGTGTATAAAAGCTTTTGCACCTATTAGTACAGGTTTTACTATACCAGGCTTGTAGCTTTTTATTGGATCGGTAGGATGTTTAATAATATCTTGGAAAAAGTCAAGTCTACGAGAATTCCAATCTATTTGAGGGTTATATTTTTCTAGCCATGACAAACCTAGAATAACTGGATTAGACGGAGATTTAATTATGTTAAAGGTTACATAGCTATAATTGTGACTATCTATTATTCTTATGGGGCCGGGTTTGTGAGTGGCTTGTCTCTGAGACGATAGGCGACCATCTATATTTCTACATGTATGCGGGTTTAGGTTTCGTATTAAAATTATTTTACGATTCTTAACAAATTGTTCATCTAGAAAACATCTTGAGGCTCTCACCGAATCTAATAAGGCGAGAGAGGCTGTAATTTTTAATTACCATGTCATCTATCGTAAAAGCAAGGAGAGGGTTAGAGGAGAGAATAGGACCCCTTAAGCGGGAATGCTCACGGGGTTCATTTGCGCGATTGTTGCGTGGCGTGAACCCATCTAGGAATACCGCATTGTATTGAAATTTCCCCAATGTTATTGGCTAAGGCTGTTGCCAGGTTATTTTTTCTTAATAGAAGGATAAATACACATGATAATATAAGAATAAGATTTTGTATGATTAAAAACCTCTTATTTTTAAGTAGGTTTGTACATAAGTTTTCTCTATGATATGTAGAAAATCCTTAAAAACCTTTTTAAAGACTCATCTATATATCAAAATCATATCATGGCTCTATACATCCGCCTTTTACATCTCCATAAAGTCTTGGCTCCCAAAAACACCTTTAGTATGCACAAAAGTCCAAATTTGCAACAAAAACCCTTAAAAATATATTTTCCCGCAAAGGATGTTTTTCTTTCCAAACTTTAGAAAATCATATCTTCTGATCCAGCCGTCCAGTTTTCTTCAAACTTTCAGGCAAGGTAGAATTCACCTTTAAGCTTTACCACAAAAAAATTCAACTGCAAATATACTTTCGATCGTTTGATATCTCAAAACCCCTAGCAGGTGCTTAAAACCCTAGCTCAGAGACACCCGAGCACTATTTTCTCTATATCTCACAAACCCAAAACCCTAATGCCACAAAATTTTTTACATAGTCTTGTGACATAAACATATATACTCCTGAAAATTTTGAGCCAAAAATCTATCAAATTGACTAAGATATAGCTCAAAATGTAGCCGCTAGTTAAGCAGAGTCACTTACTGCCTTTAGCTTACAAGCACTGACTTCAACTCGCAATATCTCCTTGACCCTAGCTTGGATTTTATTGAGCTATAGCCAAAAGTGTAGCCAAGAAAGTGCGCTTTCCAACCCCAGTTGCCGATCTTTGATTGCTCTCTGTATGCGCGAGATATATCCAAAAGAGTGACAGTAGGTCCAAATCGACACCCTAACTTTGAGCGCCTATAACTTCTTCATTAAAAGTCCAAATCATGCAAGATTTGCACCTAAACCATACCCAAAAACCTAAACCTGATGACCCAAGCCTCTGATGTTCGACTCCTTTCGAAAAAAAAACCCTAACTCCTAATAAACCCTCGGGCAGCCTCCTTAAAGCCCATTGGGCATGATTTTTGGCCAATTAGAATAGAGATTTTTATCATCTACCTCTATTCATCTACATGGATGGCCAAACTACCCTTTTTACACTAAAAACCCTTTTCTAATCCTTCTTCTTATAATATTTACATACTTGGTGCTTTAAGCATCAAATAAAAGAAATAAATAAGATCTTAAGGATCACCAATGTCTAACAAAGGTGACTTAAGATATATATAAGTTACTATCAATATAAAATTAACTTCAAAAGTCACTACTAAAAGAAAATAAGGTTGTATAAATCTTAATAATAATCCTTTTAATAGATCCTTTCTAAACTACCAACCTAATCACATCCTATAACCAATAAAATCCACTAATATGACTTTCATTTAGTTAAGTAGTAAATTGTACATTAAATATACATGTACAATTTTTTTCACATAGTAGCCGAACCACAACACGACAACGGTCCCTATTGTAGCTGGACAAATTCGTTTTCCGACATGTTGTCTTCTTTGACAGCTGTACTCCTCATTTTGTAGTTGCGACGTTTCTTTGGACAATGTTGAGCAGTGTGCTTAGGTTCTCCACAATATAAATATAATCCTTCTTGATGACGGCGAATCTTTTTTTGTTCAGTAAGAGGTTTAAAATGTACCGCATCAATTTGCATGTCTTCTACTTTCAAATGTACGTTTTGTGAGGATGTTGATGTTGCCATTGAATAATAACGTTGAGGCTCCCTTGTACGACTCTCGGATCGAAACTCAAAAAATCGATTGTCACACTTCACAGCAAAATCAATTGCTTGACTCAATGTCTGAGGATCGGATAAATTGAGCATTAACTTTTTAAGCTCATATTGTAATCTATAAAAAAATTGACTGATGAGTGCAGCATCATCCCACTTGATGTCGGTCGCTAGTTGTCGAAATTGTGAAGCGTATAATGACACTGATCGATTGCCTTGTCGTAGGATGCAAATCTTGTTGGTTGCAACACGAATTGCATCATATTCTCCATACATCGATCGAAATTCCGTAAAAAATGCCTCCAAATTATCCAATATTGGATCACGTCGTTTAAGAAAAGATAAAAACCACAATAAAGTAGGGCCTAAAAGTAACATTCCAATAAACCTAACTTGAGATCCTTGCGTAGGATAACTCTGAGGTTGAAGTTCAATCACCAGTTCTACTTGATTGATGAATCCTCGAAACTTAGATCTTGTGCCATCAAACTTCTCAGGCAAACTGATTTTTGGTTCTTTAACATTTGAACGGTGCTCCATCATCGGTGAGGTAGCATGGTTTGGTGTAGATATTGACGTAGCTCCAACCATCTCTACATCTTCACTTCCTGTTAATCTTGATGCTCCTTGTGGTGGTAAATTGAGTTGATGCATTGCAAGCATTAGTTCTCTTATTTGCTCTTGCATTTGTACCATTGCACTCTTCATTTCTGCAAGCTCTGCCATGATAATATAATAGAAAGGAAGATGTCTACTCTTACTTCAAGAAATACGGAATACACATTCAAAAGAAAAAAAATTCTAGAAACAATATCAGTTTAGAAGTGGGTACTCCACAACTTCTAATATGCTTATGTCTGATCAAGAGAAAGGGGTAATCTACTCTTAATCAAGAAAAGACAAAGCTCTGATACTGTATGTGTACTCTTGTCAATCTGTCAAGGACAATAATTGGATGAAATCAAATAAACAAGTGAGACCTCTCTCAAAGAAATAAATATAAAGAAATATATATATTAAAAAGAAACTGGAATGGCTAATGCCAAAAGACAAGAAAATTAGAAATCCTTGAACTAGATTGGAAACAAGAAAGGAGTTGACAAGAGTGAAGAAGGCTTCACTCTTGTGTCTATTTATACTATCTACCTAAGAGCTAAGTGGCGACGTTCTATAGGACCTCCAACACGTATCCAATTTACAAGACATGTGTCCAAGTTGCAAGACACGTGTCGAACTTGCAAGGCAAGTTTCCTATATGTTTGCCACGTATTTAGCTTGGTCTTCAAGCTACCAACATGTGCGACATGTGGCTAACTTATTGACCAAGTTTCTAATCCAAAAGTCTACTATGCACACTTATAAAGTCAGCGTCTATGAAGTTTCTAGGAAGTTTTTCTAAAGATATTATGGAATTAACCTACTTTTACCTTCTTTTATCTGGTTCTGTCGCGATCCTTATAGGTATATCTGTATATGTCAAGTGACACCTTCAACTCTGTTACTGCTTTTCATCTCGACACTGCCAAATCCAATGATCGTAATTCTTTTCTTGAATGATATTGATTTGAATTTTGATACAAATTAGTAAACTCTATGAGAATTAAAATCCCATCAAATTTTACTCTAGAGCCAATTAAGTTTCCCAGGCCGAGGTCCGAAATTTAATAAATACTCAACGCCTACAATCTTACTTCTTACGACTTTGATGACTCATATCTCCCTTGATATTTAATCAAAAGACATGAAAATTATCTCTATATGTTTCTTATCTTATCTACTACAAATCCACAAAAATTGCACTTAAAATCCTCTCCAAGCTTCTTCTACACACAAAAATATATACTGCCTATTAAAAAAAATCCTATGCACTTCCAAAAGAACCCTCCTCTTCTTCTTCACGACCCCTCTTTGTCATCCATGTCCGGTCTCCCTTCTTTCCTTGGTCAAAGAGACACCTCAGCCATGTCTTTCCACCTCTTTAATCTTTTCTTTTGGATTAACTTGAAGAAATCTCACTTTTTGAGGTAAATTTCTATTCTATCATCTTACTACCATTTTTCTACCAACTTCTCTTCTAATTTCAGCCCATAACATTTAAGTTTAGATCTAAGATAGAAGAGAATAAAGATAAAATAGATCTAAGATAAAATAGAAGAAAACCTAACAAGTAGAAAAAAACAATTTAGATTATATTAGAGATAAAAAAAGAAAGAATTACATCCTACACTGCCAAGTCAAAGAAGCTTGTGTGGTTAAGTTCTTAGCTACTTTGGAGCTGACGTGAGTTCGAATCCACTTGGCTTCACTATAGAAATCCTTTCTATTAATATTTTTTCTTCAATTTAATAAAAATTGCCCATATTCCTCTATGCCCTGTCCACAAATTCTCATGAAATTCCTTGATAATCTTTTGTTAAGCCTCTAAATCATATATCACCCATTATAGTACTCTTCTTCTTTTTGGATGCTTTTATAAATATCTATCATGTAAAAAATATCCATAGAATTTTTTACAAATTTTCTTAAATTTTTGATTTTTTCAACCTTCTTGTTGCTTTAATATACTTGGATAGTTTCCAATATCTTCCCATTCATCTTTATATAAGTCTCTTAAAAATAATTCCAATGGTATATTCAAACATACACCTTCTTTTTTTGATAATTTATTAGTATAAAAATTTGCACTCACATCATCTTCCAAATCAATCATATCTTTTTCATCATAATACCTTGTCCTTGATAACATATCTGCAATTGAATTCTCTTTCCCTATAATGTGTTTAAATTCTAGATTCAAAGATTTTATATATGCTATCCACCTTAACATAACAATATTAGGAGTTGAACAACTTGTAATCATGTCCAGTAAAGGCATACAATCTGTTTCTATAACTATCAATATACCAATCAAATACTCCTTTTAATTTTTCATAGTAGTTATTATATTACATAATTCTCTTTTAATTTGTGCATATGCTCTTTGTCTAATATTCAAGACCTTTACTCCAAACCGTACTACATATCTATTCCCTTATTCATCATCTTGTCCAATTCTCCAACCTATTCTAATTGGACTTGCATCAACTGTTAATATTATTGATCTTCCACATTCATAATTCACTTTCTTCAAAGTTGGAGGTGAAGAAAGAAGTTCTTTCAATTTTTCTATAGCTTTTTTTTGTTCTTCTTTCCATTGAAACTTCCTTAGCAACTTATATAATGGATCTGTCATATGTGCAAAATGAGGTATCTATATATGATAGAAAATGCACGCTCCTAAAAATCCTCTAACTTTCGTAGTGTTTGCACATTCTTTCATCTTTTTAATAATATCAATCTTTTCAATGCTCCGCTTACGTCCATATGATCCACACATGTGTCCAACAACCAATATTTCATTTATTCCAAATATAAATTTTGTATCTGATAAGGTCAAGTGTACCTCTTCTAATCGTGATAAAATCTTTTTACAATCCATAATATGATTTGCAACAAATCTTCTACAACCTTTCTGATCCAATGTCTCATTTTTTTCTTCTTCTACACATCTTTTAATTGGAATATCATCTAAGAATGGCATAGTCTTTTTTGGTATAAATTCCTTCAATACTTTGTTCATTCCATTCATCATATGAGCTACTGAATTAGTAGCCCCTTAAAGCAATGTAAACATTCTTACCAAATCCAATAAAGTCTTCATAGTAATTAAATTTCTACTTTGTAATGCTAATTGAAATTAATCACATCCTGAGTAAAGATCACCTATCAAATAGATTGTTCTTCCAACAAATGCCTCTGCAAATTCATCTACAATTGGACTTGAATCCATATTTCTAATAGTTATTTTATTTACAGGTTGCATGTCTTATATAAATTTTATTGTTCTATTTTCTTTTGGTATCGTATACCATCGATTTGAATAAGGTGCCATAGACAGTTGTAATATCCCGATTTCAATCTTTTTATTGAATAAGTCTATCAACTTGGATAAATGTGCTCTTGGTATCGGAATTGGTCGTAAATTCCATGGTTCATGAAGAACAATAAAAATAACCATAGGTACTATAATATTTGGATCAATATATCCAATTTCATGTGCTTCAAATGCAAAAGCCTTTCTATGTCATGAAAGCATATTTTTAAAGTATTTTTCTTCACATTTTGTCAAAAATCCTTGACATCCAACTTTTAATCCATCTAATGTAGCATCTAAAAATTCATATCCTATCTTCCTAGGATCTCTCAAACTTGATTGTGTAGATGCTCTTCTCATCTTTTCTTCACAATTTGATGGTAGTGGAAAAGCCACTGGTTTAACCCTTTTTGCCATTGCTCTATACTTAGTTTCAACACGTATCTCTTGGTGATTTAAATTTTCCATAAAGTTTTGAATTTCATCATAAAATTCTTTAGAACATATATTGATAACTTTATTATGTCTTTGTAATCCACATTGCAATAAATAATTTAATTCTCTTGTAATATCCGCGAATCCTACTTCTTCAAATGCTCTTGATATAAATTCATTCTTAATTAATCGTCCATTTTTTTTCAAAGTTTTTTATATTTTTAACATAACGTTTACCTATTCTTTTCATCCTTTCAATAGTTTTTAAAGATAATACACCATCTTATTTCAATCCAATAAGTCTAGTAGGTAATGTCATCTTTGTTAAATTCAGTGGGAGCATTTCTTCCTCTAATCCATTGTAATCGTGCTTTACAATGGTGTGCAATAAAAATCCTCAAGGTCTTCAAAGTTCTCATTTTATAATGGCTTTTCTCTCAACTTATCATGATTTTTTTCATGATCGGTACAAACAATTAAAAATTGAATTGCTTTCATTCCATCTTGGCTTCTTATTCTTGCATAGGATAAATCATCATCTATAACCTTTGTTTCCATTTTTGTGGTAGTAATAAATGGTTGTCCCAATATAATTGGATATGTAGACATATCTTATACAAAGAAATGTTGTTCATGAATGACATCTCCTATCATCACCTTTATATTTGCATAAGCTCCATACAATTCTCCCTTTGAATTGTTTGTTGATCTTATCATCTATTCATATTCAATATTAATCGACCATTTTTCTTTTTTATATAATTCCTTTGATATCAAGTTGATTTCAGAACCATGATCAATTAGTGCTACAATTGGCTCTTCTAATTCTCCTAATTTTACTAAAATTTCCATTGTAACTTTTGTCCAAAGACTTTTAGAATAATAAGTAGAAGCTTGAATACTATCTTCTTTATCTGTGAATTTAATTGGTGAAACATCTCCAATCAATTGCATTTCAATTTTTTCATCTTCATTGCTTTCCATTGCCTTTATACCTTATATATTTGATGTTATAATATCACCAATAGATTGTAGTTTTTTTTTTTATTGTATCAATAATAACTTCATGAAACTTCCGTTTTGCAATTCCTAAAATCTCACCAATTATAAACTCAACCTTTCTACTTAAAATCCGCTCCTCCAATACCTTCTTCAAATCAATATTAGCCTCAATATCTGATTGTAATTTAAAAGTAGGGGTCTTTCTCTTTTCTTTTACAAAATCTCTTTTTTTTACAGGAACATTCTCCATTGTCTCTTCATTCATAGGATTTTTTTGCTGTCAAACTTTTTTTCCTCTTGTAGTCCTTTTTGATGGCCCTTCATTATTCTCATCACTTCTTCTTTTTTCTTCTATTAATGCATTATGTTGACTCCTTGCAATATAAACATGCACCAATAATCCATCTACTGGATTATTCCATCCAATAATTTTTTGAATGTCATTACCAACGCGTTTTAAATCATCTTAAGTAAATTTTCCTCTTTCATCATAACTCATTGCACTTATCTACAAAGAACTAGATTCTCCTAAAAATTTAAAATATATGCTTAAATACTTGCCTTGATTTACTTCCATCCAATATGTTGACACTTTATTGCTTAAGATTTTAAATGATTCTCTTACAAGTACCTTCATTCCTCCTTTATCAAAGTTTGTCTCTAATTTTTTTCCACTCTTCTTGAAATATATCATATCATCTTTGAAAAAAACAACTCCTTTACGTAGCGCCTTTGTAAAATCTTCACACTCCCTTCTTAAATAATCTACGCTATCACACCACATGCACCTATGTACTATACTATCAATTTGTCCAAATTTTTATCTTGTTGATACTTTTGATGATTGGTCTTTTTCTTCAAGTTTTCCAAATTTTATTTGTAAATCTATCATTCCTCATATGATTTCATTAATGCTCATTTTTTCTTTCTTTGATGTTGCAATTGAAGGTTGAATCATAGGTGTAGGATGATTAATAGACAATTTTACTTAAATGCTTGCAATGGTCTTTGAATACTCATCTTATCTTTTCTGCTTTCTCTTTTTGCAAGTAATCCTATTGCTTCTTCCACTTCCTTCCAATTTGATGTCAATCCTTCTTCTTCTTCTTTATCTTCAAGTAAAATTTCCAACTTCTCTTGCAACTCTCGATGAGCCGCTTGAAGAAAAAGCTCCACTTTGCTTGGATCTAGTAATAGCTTCTCTTTCTTTGAAAAATGGAAATACTACCTTTCAAACTCCTTCAATAATTCTATCACTTGAAGATCCTTCTTAGGCCTTTCAATCTATTCAAAAAATATCTTTTTTGTAATCCAATTATTATTTTCAAAAAAATACTCATCCTTTAATGCTTGAGAAATTTTTTTCCATGAACCACCAAATTGTCCTATAATGGACTTCATGTGGCTTCTTATCTCTGATATAGTAGCTAGTTAAAATAATTGAACCATCTTCTTCTCAAAAACATGCTTCAATTCTATTTTTTTAATATAACACTTTAAATATTTCATAATATTCTTCCCTTTAAACTGATCAATCTTGTCCACAACTACCTGTAATAGCTTATTTGTCATACCTTCTTTGCGATCTTTCACCTATTGTTGTTGCATGAATAAAACAAATGCTTTAAATATGCTTGCAGAGTTAGGATCAAAATACATATCTTGTCCTCCTTTGCTACCTCCACTTGCTGCTCCACTTGTAACTCTATTAGAAGCTCCAATTGATGCACCATCCATAATTCCTCCTTCAACTTTCTTGCCTTCTTTCTCCATAAGTCAAATAAATAAAAAAAAAATACCAATAATCTTCCACCTCAAGCTTTCACGTTGGGTTCACCAAATTATGTCATAATATGTGAAGTCTTGCTTGAGAATGCTTGAGGCACCTGGCTGTAGAAGATAAAAAGGAAATACGCAACAATAAGATCGTAACAACTCTAATAGAATCTTAAATAACTTTTATTACATCATAACAATAATAATCAAGCTTTGATCCAATCTTTATAAAATTATAAAAATAAAATAAAAGAATCATATATTGAATAAAAAAAAATATATATAAAATAATAATTTTAGAAAATATTAAAAATAAAAATCTTAAAATCCTAATGAAATCTTGGTCAAATCCTAAGTCAAATCTTGGTCAAATCTTAAGTCAAACCTTGGTCAAATCCTAAGTCAAATCCTAATAAAATCCTAAGTCAAATCTTGGTCAAATTCTAAATCAAACCTTGATCAAATCCTAAGTCAAACCTTGATCAAATCCTAAGTCAAATCTTGATCAAATCCTAAGTCAAATCTTGTTTAAATCCTAAGTCAAACCCTGATCAAATCTTAAGTCAAATCTTGATTAAATCCTAAGTCAAACCTTGATCAAATCCTAAATCAAACCTTGATCAAATCCTAAATCAAACCTTAATCAAATCTTAGGTCAAACCTTGATCAAATCTTAAATCAAACCCTGATCAAATTCTAAATCAAACCTTAATCAAATCCTAAGTCAAACTTTTATTAAATCCTAAGTCAAATCCTAGTCAAATCCTAAATCAAATCCTAGTCAAATCCTAGTCAAATCCTAAGTCAAAATCTAAATTAAATCCTAATTCTAATGAAATCTTAATGAAATCTTAATAAAATCTTAATAAAATCCTAAATCCAAATCCAATTCAATTTTATTCAAATCATAACTCTAATAAGATCCTAATCAAATCCTAATCAAATATTAAATCCTAAATTCAATCCTAGTCAAATCCTAATGAAATCCTAATCAATACCTAAATCCTAATCAAATCCTAATCAAATCTTAATCCTAATGAAATCCTAATGAAATCCTAATGAAATCTTAAATCCTAAATCCAAATGCTAATTAAATCCTAATAAAATCCTAATCCTAATCAAATCCTAATTAAATCCTAATCAAATACTAAATCCTAAATCCAAATCCTAAATCCTAACCAAATCCTAATTAAGTCCAAAATAATTCCTAAGGCAGTTTTAGAACCTCAATAACTACTAAATAAACCAT
>JAWRVF010002124.1:0-19571 GCA_036785485.1 Physcomitrellopsis africana
ATAATCCACAACTTCTAATATACTTATGTCTTATCAAGAAAAAAAAATAATCCATTCTTAATCAAGAAAAGATAAACCTTTGATATTATATCTTCACTCTTGTCAATCTATCAAGGACACAAACTAAAATACATGCATAAATTAATCAAAACTATGAACTAGACTAGAAGCTAAAAAATACATAAAGAGTTAGAGTAGAGATAAGAAAGGAATTGACAAGAATGAAAAAGAATTCACTTTTATTTCTATATATACTATCTACTTAAGAGCCCATATGGCATTATATTGAAATCTTCTTATAAAATTCCTAAAAAATTCTAAATAAATTCTAAATAAATTCTAAAAAATCCTATAATATTTTTATACTACTAATATCTATTTAAGGCTATATTTTCTACTTTGATGATTTTTTATAATATTAAAATCAATTTAAATCCACTAAAAATCTTATTTTTTATATAATAATTAAAAAATGAGATTCTTTTTCATATTTTTTTTAACTATTAATTAATCATTGATAAGATTTTTATAAGTAATACATGTAGATAAAAGGCTAATGTAGACATTGATCTCAATAACTAATCATTAATATTTAATAATAAATAAAAATATTAAATCAACTAAGATAATTGCTTCCAAGACTTATTAAGATTCTATTTCTTCTCTATTGATACTATTTTCTTTCATTTAGCATCTTCTAAATACATCTTCACCTAATAATTATAATTTTGGCATTCTAAATACATATTTTTGTCCTAAAACAATTAGTGAGTCAATTTGATAATTTATAAATTATCTTAGAATTTTATTAATGTTTCATTAGGATTTGATTAAAGTTTGATTTAAAATTTGGCTAAGGTTTCATTTAGGATTTGATTTAAGATTTGACTAAAATTTAACTTAAGATTTGTCTAAGGTTTGACTTAGGATTTGATTTAGGATTTGATATAGGATTTGATTTAAAATTTGAATTAAGATTTTATTTGGATTTGACTTAGGATTTGACTTATAATTATATTTAGATTTCATTAGGATTTATTTAGAATTTTTTTAAAGTTTAATTGGAATTTATTTAGGATTATATGAAAGTTGTTAGGTTCTTGATTAGTTGTAATACATAAGTGTGTCTTCTACAACTAAGTGCCTGTGCATTCTTAAATAAGATGATACATAATACAACAACGTAATTCAATACATGTGTTTATAATGTTTGATATTATTTTCAAAAATACATCTATTCATTTCAAAAATGATCTCCTATCTACTTTATAAAATTCTAAAAGATCTTTCTATATGCATATAGATTGAAGATTGGATGAAATTATAATTTGTTTTATACATTAGAAAACCTTTACTTGATCATCTAAATAGACAATACATCCAAGGTCTCTCCAAATACACCATATTTCTAATCAATCTATATAATAAAAAAATTCCTTCTACACAAGTTTTTTCCACTTTGGTTTGTTGAAATATTTTCCAATTATAAAGACTACTTATCTATCTAAATTTATAATTCCAAAAAATATATTATATATTTATATTATCTTATAAAAAAAATAAATGGAATAATTTATGAGAGTAATTATCTCTACTATCAATTAATAGAGCAAGTATAGGAATATATAATCCATCTATAGCTCTCACAATATAAGATATGTGATGCAAAGCTTTAAATTTTCTTCTTAAAATTTTAAATCTAGCTTTATTCAAAAATTACACAAAAATCTTTTATAATTATTTTGTTACCATTTTGTAAAATTTTCTTAAATCACTTATGTTGTACTTTTGGCAATTCCAAATAATTTTTCTATACTATAGAATCCATCTTTGCTTGCAAGTCAACACAATGACATTGCTACTCTTGTTTCAACAAAAAAAAAATTTGAACATTGTATCTTCTTTTTTTTTCTTTTTTTTTTTTTTTTTAAAACAAATATACAATTTGGTATACAAAAATTTCAAAGTGACATATGAAACATGAATTCTCTCTCTAAACATCTTTTCTATATATATATATATATATATATATCTACAAAACTACAAAGTCATTTGTACCAACTAATATTACAATCTAAATTATAAAGACAACTAATAATAAATGTTAATATTTGACTATGCTTTCTATACTACAAATACTTGCATATTGATAATATATTGCATTAATATATAACCATCACAAAAACAAATTTTTGACTCTTTTCTTTTAAGCTGTTGGAACTTCTTAAAACAAAATAAAATTATGCAAAAAAAAGAAAAAAAGAAAAAAAAGAAGAAAAAAATTTGTAATGTCTAAAATAGAATTTATATGAAAGTTGATTAGATAGAAGAATAACAATTATAATTCAATTTAACACAGTTTAACCTATTTTTAATTATAATAAAAATTTAAAGCTGTCCTTTCATTGGATTGTTTTACTGTATACTATTTAGTATCTTAGTACAATTCGCTATCCTTTGATGGTTTAGGATTATTCTAATATACACCAATTAATATTTTTGGTTAGTTAATTTCACCTGGATGGCACCATGTGGACATGTTTTGCTCAATCCTGTTCTTCTATTCATTATGGTTTCTCTGTCAGGTGGGGCGCAGGCCAAGTGAAGTGCATTTGATGGGGGGTATCAGAACTCACCCGGCTGAGTGGGGGAGAAGGAGAGGGGACGGCGGGGCGTGTAGTCGAGTAGAGTGGGAGGAGAAAGTGACTGAACTGGAGCTAGCAGAGCAGAGACGCTCTTCTAACAAGGGATGACATGGAAGTTGGGCTTTGAGGGGCCTTGAGGGGCCTTGAGGGTATTGCCTGGGCCATGTGGAATGGAAGTTACACTTTTGGCTGACTGCCTGGGGCTGCCTTTGGGGTTGCCTTCCGGTGCTTCATTCAAGCGGATCCGGCATTAGGGCTTGGTGCTCATCCCTAAACTCGCACGTAGTCTGTTTCCTTGCCTTGACTATACTTAATTCTACCCAATTTCTGGCTGGCCCCCGCCCCGTAACCGCTCCCCTCTTCCTTTCGCCGTCCTCCCCTCATTCTTCCTCCCGCCTCTCTTCACGACACACCTCTGCCCTCGTCTTCGCCTTTTTCATTGTTGCTGCTGATTTGTCTTGTCTTGTCCCTTTCCTTCTTCTTTTCTTCCTTTTTCATTCTCTGTCTGCGTGCTTCATTTTCCCGCTCCCGTTTTGTTGCGCGCGCGCGCGAGCTGTCGCTATGGCGGACTCTGGAGGCGTTTATGGTACGGCGCTTGGATAGCGTTATTGCGCTGGAATGGAGATGATGAGGAGGAAGGTTGTGTAGGGTAGGGGGCAAGGAGGAGCAGCATGAAGATTGACGAGACGCCTCTGAATCTCTACTTGATCAAGCACCTAAAACCATTGTGAGTGCTTTTATCCTTCCTTCTTATGCTTCGGACTGCCCTGCCCCTGTAGTCTCTTCTGCCGGTACTTCTATTCGCGCAGTGGTTGAGCATTTCAGGCGATGCGAAAATAATCCACTCTTCCAGGAGGGGTGCTGACAGGGTGTATAGCATTAAAGAGGTTTCGTGTGCTGACTCGGGATTCTCTGTTCGCATTCGGGTAGCACATACTTGCAAGCTTTTGGTACTCAATTACTTCGAAGTGGCTGGCCATCAGTAGTTCCCGCCCCAGGTCCTCTATCTGGCAGTCCGACTGAGCTGACTAGTATGATCCGGGCATTCGTCACGTAATCATGCAAAATGTTGTAGGTTTGGAAAGATGCGTCGTTGCAGTTGTAGATTTTCGCGCGCGCGCGCGTGTGTGTTGTTTTGCTTTGATTGTTCTTATTTTATTTATTTATTTATTTATTTTTATGATAAGGAAAAGTTAATAAAGAAGGGTGAAAAGAACTCAAGCGTTGGGGCTTGGTCGAGGATTAAACATCCTTCGAATTGCGAGAATTTGGACTTTACTTCCACTCGGCGGTTAACTAGGATGCAATGCAATCACTGTTCAGCGGGTTACCGCTCAGGCGGAAGTTCGAACGATCGTGAGTGCTGTGGATCTGTAGGCAGAGCAACTAACGGCGAGAGCTGTCGCAGTACGTGGTGTTTAGCTGTGAACGCATGGTTGGTGGATACACCCAGAGGATTGGTGTCTCTGCGGCATCCGCACGAGGAGACCGCATCATGATTTGCGGTGGATTAGTGGGGTAAAGTGTAAGCTTGCGACGATGGTGCGCAGTGTAAGGCGAGTAGATAGAGGAGAGCTTTTAATCGAGAGGGTGTTAGACGTAAACGTGTGTGGACGATCATCCTTGCCGGATGTCTTTTGCGAACATCCAAAAACAAGCTGAAAAGAGGAAATTAAAAACTGTTCCTCGCGAATGTGGTGAAATGACTGAATCCACCTTTAATACGGTGTACAGGACTGATGCAGACCCTACTTTGCTTGCTGACTATGTTGCGGCACTGTTAAAGAAGAGTAAACCCAAGAAGGAACTTCAGACATTGTGCGTGGATCAGCTGTACGACTTTCTTGGAGAAGGTCAGTTCATGGTCCACGGTTGAACCTGCCTTACTTGACAAGCTGCCTTCTGCTCTTGGTTGGGCCTTATACTCAGAGTCAAAGCTCTGTGAAATGTGGAAAGGAGCGGCTGCGGACATTCGTGCACAGATGGTTGGAAGGAAGGATTTCTATTAACCATATTGTACCAGCCTTGGGTGCAGGAACAAAATTGTTCGTCGTCAACCTCTTTCATGCTCTTGACGACGGAACGATCCCCTCCGGAATGGAAGACCTAGCAGGTGTGAAGCTTCTGGATAACACGGAGTCCCTTGCTGGTGCTGCAGAGACCAGAATATCACCTTCTCATGTAGAGAGGCTACCGAGTGCCGGCGCTCAGGATTGGGAGGACGAGCTGGAGGAAGAAGAAAGCAGTGATGACGATCGGAACCACAAGCATCGGCGCCGAGTTTCTCGTTCCCGGTCTGTAGATAGAGTAGACGAACCTAATGTGTCTCGGTACAGCGGAGGTGGTTCAAACGATCTCAAACGCCAAGCCGGTGACCATGGAAGAGGAGGAGGTCAATCGGACCGGGAAAGGTCGTTAAAGTTTGATAGACGATCAGGTCGTGATGCAGGAGGTCGATTCAGCAACGGAGACCAAACAGAGCGGGGTCTAATACGAGGGGGCGGTCCTCCGTTTCGGGGGGACGCACCGAACGTGCGGCTCGATGGAGTGCGTATGGGTCGCTGCAGAGGGGCTGGCAGTTGGGCTGGTCCTATACCGCCTCCCTTTGCCGACGCACAGCCTCTGTTGCCCCCAAACGCAGGCTTTTTCCCAAACGGCAGGGGCTTGGGTGGGCGCGGGGCTGGGTGGCCTGGAGGGTTCGGGCACATGGGTGGCATGGGAGCTGGTTCGTTGGAGCTCTCTCATGGTGGGCGAGGACCACCCGGAGTTATGAATCTAGGGATGGGAATGGGCATAGGACCTGTGCGACCGAGGTGCCTGGATTTCGAAGAGAGAGGATTCTGTCTTCGAGGAGATCTGTGTCCAATGGATCATGGTTCCCACATCGTCGTGGAGGATGTGCAGGTAAGATGTTGCACTACTTGGTGCGGTGTTATGGCCTTTCCCTGAAGCGAGGGCACGGAAGTCGCGACGGCTTGGTGCATATTGTGTAGCGTATTAAGATGCGTAGGTTCCATCGCGTGTATGACTGGCTTTTTCTTGGCATTGAACAAAGAAGCGTGTGAATATGGGACGTGGCTTGAACTAGGAGGTCCTTTTCGTTGAATATGGGATGTTGTTCGGAGGAATCTAAGCCTTGCTAGTATATGGTGGTGGTAGCTATGGACATGATTGGCCGCTCACCTGGAACTTTAGGCAGAGTATTTAATGGCCGCCCTGGGGGTGGGAAGTAAGAATCCTCATTCCTCCAGCTAAGCGTTTTGATTGTTGCTCCTCCTGCAGAGCCTGTCCAAGTTCAACTTACCCGTCATCCTGTCAAATGGGCGAGGTATGGCCGTGGCGACCGGGCAGTTGGCAGCCTCCAATACCATGCTACCCGCTCCTGCACCTACAAGTTCTCGGGGGAGCCGGGGGAACCGGGAGCCAAGTATTTCCCCATTGGAAGCCCCGATCACGGTGAATGGTCAAGTGCCTGGTGCCGAACCTGACCTGTACGACCCTGATCAACCGCTTTGGAATAAAGACAGACCCGAGGCGACGGGAAGGATTAGAAAGTTGTCAGCGTTTCAGGCAGAACAATCTGAAGTGGGAAACGAGAAAGCAGAACTAAAGAAGAACACGGAGGGACGAGGGATTGATGGTGGCAATAGAGGTGCCAACAGCAGTGGCTTGCATGGCGGAGACGCAGGGTCCACTGTGTGGGATCGTATTGGGCCTGTAGATGTAAGCGCTGCTAGTGGGGAGGCGAAGGTAGAGGAACAGCGGAGCCAGGGGAGAGGAGTTTCGTGGCAGCCAGGAAGATGGGGTGACCGTGAATCTGATAGCGGAGCCACCAACCTGAACACAAATCCTGGACGAGGACGAGGTGCTGCGGGGTGGGCAGAGGTAGGTCTTCCATTGAACCGCTCAAAAGAGGGGACCAACTTGGGGCCACGCGCTCCTGGGCGCAGCATAGAACGTGCTCAACGCACACTCTATGTGAACTGCATACCTCCCAATTCAAATCGGCAAGAAGTCTTGCTTACGCACTTTGAAAAGTTTGGACGTGTTGTGGATGTTCGAATTCCGCCACACAGTCACAGAGCCTTTGTCCAGTTTGCTACTCGAGAAGAGGCAGAGTCGGCACTTGCTTCCCCCGATGCTGTATTGGGGAACCGTTTCATACGATTGTCGTGGGCCAACCGCGATAGTATCAATAGTGACAATGGCGCTTCCACTTCTTTTACTGGTCAGCCGCCAACCACTGGCTCTGAATCTGCAGGTAGCCATGCTGCACAGTTGGTAAAAGGTAGGGGAAAGCTGAGTTTGACTGGTCTGAATGGAGTCGTTGCCGGCCTGTCAGGAGCCTCAACCGTAGAAGGCAGCAACAAAGCTACCACGTCGAATGGTTCCGCATCTTTCTTGCCCAGCCCAGTAGCTGTGGCATCAAAGAAGCAGGAGGAACTTGAGCTAATGCGTGAGAAGATTCGTCAGAAACAAGAGGCCCTCGCTCAGAAACGCGACGACTTTCGGCGGAAGCTAAACAAGCTCGCCAGCCAGGTAAATCGTGCGCCTGCAGATAGTGTCGAGTTTAATGTTAAGTCTTTGAATGCGACAATTTCACCAGTGTGAGTGGGATGCAACATGAAGCTGCGTTGTTGGAGTGGTTGTAGAGTCGTCTTTATGTGGTCTGCCATGGGGGCTTGCCAGGTAGTTGCCATGAGAGTTGTAGTCTTTAGCAGTGGTATGGTGGGTCGTGGTAAATAAGAACAGTAGCCCGTACTCCTAAGATTTCAAAGTTTCCTGCTCCGCAACGCTTATCGGTGCGTTTTTTTGTGTGTTTTGCTGAAACACCTGGCTTGGTTTCAGGGAGTCACAGGAGCGGAAGACTATCAAGGAGATCATGCCAGGAAGCGGCAGAAAGCAGACAATTCTGGCGACTTGAGACCGTGCAAAGTGGATACTGCTGTTAGCAGTTTACCTACTCATTTTGGTCTCAAGAAAATCAATTCAGTGGAAGTCACGCAGGTAGGAGCGTCTCAGGTGTCATCGAAGCCTACAAGATCTCCCCACCCTCGAACAGCTTCAGGGGCGTCTACGGGACATTCCGCAGTTGCTTGGGGCCCTGCACGATTCAAACTCGATAATCGCACCACGGCTTTCAGGGTTCTACCTCCATTTCCGTCCACAGTTTCTGATGTGAGTATTAGTGGTTCTTCTTCCCTTCTTATTGCTGAGGCAGGCGAGGAAGCGAGTCTGGCCTGGGCGTAGCATAAGCAGAATTTTTCCAGGGTTTATTTTGCATTTGTTGAGGTGGGTTAACAGTGCGCCTATTCTGAAGTTAGAAGTCGTGCTCCGGATGCGAACAGGTTGCAGCTGTAAGAGACCATTTCGCCGCATTTGGTGAGCTATCAAGCGTGGAAGTCGAGGATGCCGAGGGTCACAAAGCGGACTCTGAACATACGTGGAGCACGAACAGCTCCATACGGATAAGCTACACAACCCGATGGAGTGCGGAAAGAGCCATGACTCAGGGCAGATGGTTTCACGGGCAGTCGTTAAATCTGGTTTGGGTCTCTGCTGCTTCAACCAGTCGACCATCAGAGAGTCCTGTCCCCGCCGGCAAGGTCGCTCCGGCCGAGCACGAGACCACCGGTAGAGGCGGCGCCAGCGAAGTTAGGGAGGAAGCATCTGCTGAAGAGGTGCACCACGTGGAAAGCAAGCCAAATTTAAAAGATGAAGCTCATTTAATTCCCGCTCGGGTGGTGGATTCACCAATAACACCAGACGCCTGAGATGTAACGGACATATTTGCACCTATCAAAATAGTTCTGAATGTATCAGGAATCCCACTCTACGTTGGGAAACATTCGAGTGCCTCATTAAGAACGAGGTCTGCTCGACACATTTAGTGCAGCGTAGACTGTAATTTGTAAGCCTTTCAGTTTCCACCTTTGTCTTTTTTCTTTTTCTTAGGACTCTCAGTTGGCAAGCAGTCAAGCCAGACGTAGAGCTCATGATCAATATGTGCAGTCAAAGAGCAATTTTTGAAATTAAAATCAAAAAGTCACGAGGCTGGTTGTAAACAGCCAAGCAAGGTGGTTGTGGCTGCTTACTGCCACTACCAGGTCACCCTTGCTATTCCAAATCACTTCCTGGTTCCAGCTTGCATGTTTGCCGTTTCCTATGTTCTGCTTGCACGATGGTTAAGGCAATGCGGACCTGTTGTGCTTAGACATGTTTACCCCGTGTTCAACATTTCGATTTACACGATGGTCAGAATGGTTGATTCGAGGATTAATTCAGAACAAACCCGGATTTCCATTAGAGTGTTGATTCTAATTCTGAATTCGAATGCAGTTGGGGAAAATGTAGGACGAGGCATCTATTCTCTTATCCACTTAAAACACTAAAAGAATGATAAAATTTGTATCTTAAACTTGCATTAAATTTATGAAGTTCTCAACTTTAAAGTTACCGTATTAACAATTTAAACAAAATTGAGAACTTTAAATTGTTAAACCTTGGTCTGGTTTAAACAAAACAAATGAATTAAATTGATGAAATTCTCATAAATTGATGAAATTTATGAAGTTCTCAACTTTAAACGTTTCAAAACAAATGATTCCATGTTCAAAGTATTCAATTTAAATTGTGAAATTGACATCAAAAATTTAATGCATCAAACAGTTGGTGCAACCTTGTTTGATTACTTAAAGATGAAACATGTGTTTTAAGAACATGATTTGTGATTAGATATCTTTAAATTTAATATAAATTTTGTGCACAATAATATAATTTTTTTTTAAATATTATAAAAATATTTTTAAAAAAAATATTGTAAAATTAATATAAAATCCCAAATTTTTTTTAGAATATATTAAATCTATATGTTTTTTGATCTATATTTAATCCCTTTAATTATTACACAAAGCTAATTGAAAATAGATTAATTTTTTAAAAAATTATAAGAAAATAGTATAATTTACTAATCATTAAATTTATTGAAAAAAATTATATATCTAATCCTTAAAAAAAAAGGTAATAAGTTCATATATAAGAATTAATTTATTAACTTTTTAAAGAAAATATATCAATTTTTTCTTAACTATTAAATATACTATGAGAATTATTTAAAGTAATTATAGTTTTTCTTTTTGACTTTAAAATATCTTAATAATAATTGATAAAATAATAATTTAAAATATTTTAAATTTTAATAACTTAATAAATTTAATTTTAAAATTTAAATTTCAATATGTTTAAAATTGCATAAAATAGAAATAAACACTTATATCTGATTTCTCTCGCTACATATATTTTTTTAAGTATTCTATCTTGATTATCAAAAAAGAAATTTTTTTATTTTTGGATTTATTTAAACTAATGTAACTAGTTTGTTTTCAATCTGAAGCTTTAATCTCATCTTGTTCTTCAACTTCTATATTTATACCTGTAGAAAAAAATTAAGAATATTAAAAAAATTAATGATTATTTTAAATACACCTATTTTGTATTACAAAAATATCAATGTGAAATGATTTAAAAGCAAAAAAACATATCTTATTATTTTTATATTTTTATTGATTTCTATTCTAAGAGCCTCAAATTAATCTTGATTTTTTATGTGTCAATATTAACTTGATTTTTAAATTAATCATCTTCAATAAAATTTTAGGTAATTTTAGATAAATTCAAAATTTATCATGGTTTTATTTTAATTTGTTTTATTCAAAATTAATTCTTGAAGTTTTATTTGATTGCTAATCTTAAAAAAATATTAAAAAATTAATCTATTATATATATATATATATATATATATATATATGTATGTATGTATATTATTTTAAAGTTTATTCTAGATTGTTTCTTTTCTATTAAAATCAATTAATATCATGTATTTAAGCTTTTTTAAATAAAATTTATACATATATTTGTAATTTCAAATAATATTTTGTAAAATTTTATGTTTTTAAATTTTTATTTTTTAAAATTACTTATTCAGAATTGATTCTGATATCCATATTATAAAAAAACTACTCTTACAATTATTAATAATAGTCTAATAAATATATATTTGTTGAAAAATCACATTTATATTGAACCTGTGATACTTGGTCCATATTTTGTTATAATTTTAACATTTTGTTTTTTTAAAATATCATTTTAGTGAATAATATTTAAAAATATAAAAAACATATTTTTGAAATCAAAGACATTTTAAATATTAAATAAGAATTTATTAATTTAGTGCAATAAGATCTTTTATTTTTTATTTTTAATAAAAATAAATTTTAAATTTTATTTATTTATTTTCTTAATTATATTTAATATAAGATTTTGAAACAATGTTAATTTCTTAAAAACTTCTAAATAACAATAAAAAAATTTAGAATTCTTAAAAGGTATTTCAGAAGATTTTAGAAGTTTACAAAGAGCTATAGAAAGTATCATTAGATTCCAAAGAATTTTAAAAGACTTTGAATATATTAGAATATTTTAAAAGATATATAATGTATGTCTAAGACATTAATTTGTTTTCTAGCAATAATTCTACAAAAAAACTTGAATTGTTTGTGACTTCACATTTTCAAAAAATTAAAGATTTATTAGAGAATTCTTTTGATATATACCATCTTTTAGTCTTTACTTAATGGACACACATATCTATTGAACTTATGGCCATACCAATGACTATTAGGTCATAATAAACTAACTCTAATAACTTGGTCTACATTGTGGTCTTCAAAAACATCCTTAAAAAATAACCACTTCTTTACCAAATTCAACACTACTAACTTGTAATAATATAACCAAGACTTAAGTATCTTTTTGAGAATTTATATACTAGAGTTGCTTATAACAAGTTTATATCAAATACTTAGAATCTCTTGTGTTATCTTAAGGATGTGTGAATAGAATAAAGAAGGTTGTGTTATACAAAAATACAAGTAAGAAATTATTTTATTTTATTTATTTTGATATCCAAGAGAAAAAAATCAAATATGTGATATATATTTACTAATATGTGATATGTTATTATATATTATAGTTGTAGTTTTATTTATCAATTTTAATAGTTGATTTTGTAGATCCTTTAAAATTTGTTTGAATACATGTGCTTTAAATATGTATTTAAAATTATTTCTTAAATTTTTAATAAATAAAATATTATAAAAAAATATATTAAAAAGCTTCTAATTATTTGAAATATATTAGAGTAAGTTTGGATTCTTTCAATAAAAATATAGGCACACCATTAATTTAAGACAAATTTAGAAAATATAATAGACTACATAATTTTTAATGATCTTCAAGCAAGTCTTTAGTCTCTTCTTATATCTCCTTCATGTATACAAAAAAAATTATATATTTCTTTAAAAGAAGAAGATGAATTGATAGGATTGCAAACTTTTAATATTTCTTCTTCAGTTTCTCTTCTAAATCCAAGTCTTTCTAGTAGTATCTCTTATGGTACATAAAATATTATGCTTTTATAAAATCTAAAATTAAAAGATTTATAAAAAATATAGTTTAATTAGAAAAGATAATAGAAAATTTTAAAAATAAGAACTTAGTTAACACAAGACATGTAAAAAGATATATATATATATATATATATATATATATATATATAATTTTCTTTAAAAAATATAAAAGAAAAAAAATTATTTATTTGGCAAGATATATATACATATATGAAAAAATAGAAAAACATACTTAAAGAAAAAAAAGATAATATTATAAAAGAAAGAAGTGAAGCAAAAAAAATTAAGACTCCAAATATAATTTGAATATTTATATACAAAAAAAATACTACATATATAAATTGAATTAGAACAAAATAATTCTATAATTATATATATATATATATATATATATATATATAATATTTAAATTTTTATAATTGATTATATATTATATATATATATATATATAGTCAATTAAATATAGTTAATTAAATATTATTTTTATATTAAATATAATATTTATATTTTTATGTATTATCTAGAATTGGACAATTAGAATTGATACAACAAACAATGTGAAGCCTCAAATCACTTTAATAACATCATATCTTCAAGTTCTTCCTTGGCCATTATAATTGCACCATGCAATAAGTTTTCAATCTCTACTTTCTATTTGGATATAATTTTTTTTTTTTTTTTTTTTTTTTTTTTCCATTGCAACAAATGGCCTTCCATAGACTTGGATGTTCTTTGTAATGGAGAGGATCATATCCACAAAGGGTAGTCTTCCAAAAGACGCACTCCAGGCCTAAGTATACAAGTCCTTGAAGCATGTCTAATGTCATCATATTAATATTGAAGAAGATAGTATTGTAATTCATGTACAAATTTTTAGGATCTACATCTTCAAATATTTAGCAAAATTAGATGTAGCACAAGTTGTCACTGCCCATGTCCATAAAAAAGCACATTACTTCTTACAATACAAGGAACTTATAAATATATTGGTCGCAGTCTAGATTCAAAATAAATGCCAATGTGCAAAATGGTTGCTCATTAGGTACTTTTACTATTGCTTGAGAGCTTCTAGATACATCTATAATTGTAAAAGCCATCAATGAGATCTTGTGCTTCTTTGAGGATAAGTCCAAATGAAGAGGGTGTATAGGATGGATTTATGGATCTATAACAGAGGATACTATTATAAGATTCTAAATATATAATTATAATTAAAAATTGATTTATTATATTATAAAGTATGATATATTTTATAGAACCGTGCCGATTAATTTGACTTATTAATTGCACTAAGCGTTGTCATGCTGCATTTACGTGCAGTGTATAAAAATATTAAAAATCTTGTATCTATTGTTAATATATGTGTGAGTACTAGAGGTTATTTTAGAAGATATTATAAGGAGAGGATTTATTATAGCCACTTAGTTAGTGAATTAAGATGGCTATTTGTTTTGTTCCTACCTTATTTATATCCTAGAATAGACTCTTTTGTAATTAGAAGAAAAGTAAAGGTTGTTTTATCTTTCTTGTTGACTTTTGAGGTAGAATGGACCTTATGAAGGGTAAGAAAGAAGAGCATGGGATGAATAAGGCCCATCCAATAGGATTTGGCTGCCCATGTGAGTGTCTCATAGTCTAATATGGAAAGAAAGGGAGATATACTCCTCTTGCTAGATCGAGAGGGGGGGGCAGTTTTGAGTGGTGAAATTTGGAGAGAGATAGCTCCGTGGTGATAAAAGTGTTTGTAATGAAAATTAGTGGGTGTGTTCTTCAAGTTGTGAGGATTCTAGAACCTACTCACTTGCTTGTTTTGGAGTTGTGAGCAAACAGTTATGCTTGTTTTAGTAGAGTGAGGTTTACTGCCACCCGATGAAGAGGGGCAGAAACTTCGAGCTGCCACTGCAAGTTTGATTTCGACTTTTTCTTAGTGAAATTTATAGAAAGCGTGGAAAATTGTGCTAGCTTTGTATCAAGACATCTCTTGTAGCATTTGGAGTTGGAGAGCAAAAGTTGTGAGCTTGAGAGTGGAAAAGGGTTTGCTACCACCCGATGAAGAGGGGCAGAGACTTTGTTCAACCACCCAAGTCGGACAGTCTCTTCAATCTTTTTGATAATTTAGGTGCTTATAGTAGCTTGTGTAAACTTTCCACAAAAACAAAAATCAATACATTTGGAGGTGTGATGAAAGTTCTTTGAGCCGTGAAGTGTCAAAGAGGGCAAATTGTTGCTAGGGTTTGAAGAGTAGAATCAACTAGCTATAAAATCTGGAGTTTGAGAGGCATGCATGCGAAATTTTAGAACAAGTTAGATGATGGAGTGAGCTTTCTAAAAAGCTATTACATGTCCAATTTAGAGAAGGAAAGTGATCACAACAAAGGCTGAAGTGAAGAGGAGCTTTGCTGCCTTTGTATTTGCTTGGAAATTTTAGTGCCTATTTTTTTTAGCCATAACTTTTAAACGGTAAGTCATCTATTTGTGAAATATTAATATGTTTTACAATGAATTATTGGCTTTCCATAGGCTGTAAACATGCTTGATTCGACCTTTAGATGAATTTTTAGTGATTTATTTAGTTTCAGGTTGTTGTATAACTTGTATTCCTCATATGCGGTTGTATTTTGAGGTATACTTGAATACATACATACTTTGCTTATACCTTTCATACAAATATGTATACTTGTATTTATATCAAGTATTTATATAAGTATTCTATAAGTATTCTACAAGTATTATACATAATATTTATATAAGTATTTATATAAGTATTATATCAAGGATTTATACAAGTATTATATAAGTATTTATACAAGTATTATTCAAGTATTTATACTTTATATTTGTACAAGACTTGTACAAGTATAATACAAGTATAACTTGAAAACTTGAACAAATATTGTGCAAGTATAGAACATACTTGCACGGCTTCCTCTCATGTTCCCTGCTAGTTCTAGTAGCAGCTAGGAACCCGGCGTTTTTCCAAGGCAAATTCTCACTACCCGACAGCCTGTCGACTACATGGTGCCAAAAAAGAAGTTTAGGGCAGCTTGTGGTGGCATTAGTAAAAATTAGAGTGGCAATAGCAACACCCTATATATATATACTTATACAAATGAATTATAAAGATTATATATAATTTTTAATATAAAATAGCAATGATAAAAATATATGTATATAATTTAAAATTATAAAATATAAATATTTGATATAAATATAGGATTTAATGATAAAAAATTATATATAATTTATATGGTATAATTTTATAAATATAGTAGTTATTAAAAAAATTAATATTTTTCATAGATTAATATAACTTTAATATATTTTATTTATAATAAAGTATAATTTATATAAAAATAGATTTTAAAAATCTTAATAAGATAATTATATATAGATATCATATATAAAAAAATATAATATATCAACTATAAATTATTACATATTAATACAATGCTCTAATACCAAATATTTGATTTTTTTTTTTTTCTTATTATATATCTATTCTTAATATATTGTATCCTATATTTTATTATCTCTATTGCAATCATTAAGTACAATACTACTTACAACATGTGTAACATTCTAAGATTCATTATAATAATTATAAAATAAGATATTATGTAAAATATAAGAAACCTTTATCTTGTATACTACATGCATATTATTCTTTTGAATTTAAAATTAGATGCATAAAATTCAAAGACTTTGAAAAAAATCCTTTAGCATACCAATATAATGTTCAATTTTCACATATATAACATTAAATACTACATTTTTAATTCTTGCAAATTAAAGATAGAATATATTTTTTTTAAAAAACCACTACTACTAACAAATATTTGTTATTTGAAGAGAATTTTATATAATTTTTTTAATATTTTATATTTATAAATATTTTATTATTATAAATATTTTATAATTATATATTAATATTAAAAAATTAATATATATATATATATATATATATATATAATATTTAACTTGATTATTTATAATAATAATATAAAATTATTTTTTATAATAGTAATCCTTACCATGTTGAGTTGATCTATAAACTATTATAATATACATTTTGTTTACAATATCAACCACTTAAAGAATGTCACTTAAACTTTTAATAATAATTGTTATTTTACATTGTTCTACTATAATTGACCATCCTACCAATTTTTTTTTTTTTTTAATGATATAATAGCAATTATAACATAATTTATAAATAATTTTATTACTCCACTTATTTTAAATACTTATCAATTCATTGTCAAGATTTTCTATAATATAAACACAAGCTTTTTTACAATGGTATTTGTCTTTTTTTCTAGTATTAACTGCTCAAATTATATTGTATCAATCTATATATATTTTTGTCTTGATAAATAAGATTTTAAATTTATAAAAGTTTTTATTATTACTTGATTTGTACCTCTCCAACCAAATCATTGCTCTTAACATCTTTCAAGATTCAATTATTGCAAGTAATTGTTTGAATAATAAATTATTATAATAAATTTATTTTTTATATTATTAATTATAGGTCTTTAATATTATTTTTTAAGTCATGTTGAAATTGATTGATGAAAGCCTTATTGTTTCAATTCTCATCACAAATAAATTCTTAGAATTTTACAACATAAATAGCAACTAAATATGGTCCTTATTATAGAAATTAAAGTTTAATTTCAATTTCTCTTTTTTAGTTGTTTTCTCTAAATATAATTGTAAATGCCTCCAAAAATAAAGTTAAAGCATACAAAAGTTATAAACATTATTCTACTAGAAATGCAAATCAAGCAAGAGCACTTCTAAATAGAAGTGTGTCTATAAATCTCATCCAAATGATACCATTAAAATATTGAGAAGAATATAAGCAAAAGAAGTTTTTGCCCTATTATAAAAATCTTTAAAATTTTAATCTTGTTCTATCAAACTTCTCTAGCATATTAATTTTTAGCTCATTTATACTTATAATAAGAAGATTTCAAAATTTTATTTGTAAAATTGAATTACTTGTATTTGCTTCTTTTAATTATATAATTTTTTCATATAAATATAAACTTTATTTTTTACTTCTTCTATAGGCATAGTAATAGAGTTTTTTTTACTAATATGTAAAAATTCCACTCAAAGAGTATTAAAAAGATTTTAAAGATCTGAAATTGTTACAAATTGAATATTATTTCTTCTAAGAATAGCATCTATAATTTGTTTTAATTCTATTTAAGATGATCTAGAATCAAAGTAAACAATACTAAAAAGACAAACAATACAATTTTCAAAACCAAATAATAATTTGTATAAAGACACATAATCTATTATTTTTTAGAATAAGATTATTATTAAAATATAAAATATTATTATAAAGATGGATGATCTACAATCTTTAAGATATAATAATATTTCAAAAGAGGTGGGGTGATTTACTTATATATAGCAATAGTCTTATCAAATTATCAAAGACATGAATCTAGATAAAACTATAAAAAAATAATATATGTATATATTATTAATAAATAAATAAATAAATATTATAAATATAAATATAATTTTTAAAAAATAGAATAATTATTTTCAAATACAAAGAAAATAAAGAGTCTTAAATAAAAATTAAAATATAAAAAAAAAGGCATTAGCAAGACTAAGGATCATGTCAATTTTACCTCTATATACTAGTTATTAAGAAGGTCTAGTAAAAGCTTCTTGAGAACCATGAAACTAAAATATTAAGTTATAAGTTGCTTCTAACAAAACTTTTTAAAAGTGAAAAATTCATAGAACAATCTCTAATAGCTACATGGCATATTTATAGGAATCAAAAGATTTAATCTACATCTAAAAATTTTCTATAAAGTTTTAAAAAAAAGATCATATGTACCTAATATATTCTATCTAATTCTACTAACTTCTATTTACTTAGATAATATGGGCCTTTGTTGTATTATATATCTATTTATCTATTTAAATTATTAAATTTTAAAATCTATTTTTATATAAAATATTTGATTGTTTAAAATTAAAATATGAATAATAGAAAATAAACTAATATGATAACATTCTAATCAATGTACAAAATTAGGTTAAATTTTATACATTCACCTATCATGTTAAACTTATTGAGTTACTCTAAGAAAAGGTTGCTACAATATATTGAGCGTATAATCTTCTAATTATTGTTGTCATGGCATTATCATGGATATCCACATTTAGTTATATATTTATTTTGAATAAGTATAATTAGATAGAAGTAAGTAAAAATAAATAAATTTATTAATATCTTATTGAAAATCTTTTTAGAAGCTTTATAGATATGGATTTGATTTTACAAGTGTTTGTAGGTGATTAATAGGTTGAAAACTTGGTAAACAATTGGCTACATATTGGACACATTGGCCACTTTTATTACAAGTTCATTATACAGCATACATGTCAAAAATATGTCTTACAAATTAGACATATGTCTCACAAGTTAGACATATGTCATGTGGATTATAAGACATTACTACATAGCTTCTTAATTAGAGAGTATTTATGAAGATAAGAGTGAAGCCTTTCTCACTCTTGTCAATGCTTTTCTTGCTTCTAGTCTAGTTTCAAGAGTTTCTAATCTTCTTGTCTTAGACAATAGTGATTCCAATTTCTTCTTGAATATATACATGTTTTTTTTTTTTTTTAATCATCTCTCTTTGATATACATTTTTCCTTTGTTTATTTACATTCTTCAAGTTCTTGTCCTTGATATGTATAAAAGATCTACATTAATACATTACAAATTCCTAATGATACATATTTACATATTGATTTTATAATATAATATAATCTAAAAATCAATCACCAAATACCTCTCCATCTTTCTTTCAATTTAAATTTTTAGAAATTAATTAATAGCTTCTTTATTTGAACACTATTTTATACATAGATACAAAGTATCTTTTTATCTTTTATAAATTTTATTATAATTTTAATCTTAATTATAATTTTAGTAGATTAATCTAATATTGAATTTTATAAAAAGAATAAATACTAGTATCTTTATATATATATATATATATATATATATATATATATAATTTATGATTTTTTATTATTAAATTTCTTATTATTTTAAATATATATAATTTTATTTTTACTTTTTAAAGTATTTTAATTCTTATACCAAGCAATTCATAATTATGCTTTGATATATAAAGTAATTGGAATCAAAAAAATAAAAATAATATTAAATATTAAATTTTAAATATTAAATTATTTATTTTGATATATATTTATTTAAAAAAAATAAAATCAATTTAATTTAATTAAATAATCACAAAATAAAATCCTTAAAATATATATTATTAAAAAAAATTGTCATCAATAACTTGATGAAATATTTAAAAATTATTTAATTTAACTTGATTGTTAGAATTAAAGTAGAAATATTGTCATTCTTGTTTTATATATATATATATATATATATATATATATA
>JAWRVF010002125.1:0-19566 GCA_036785485.1 Physcomitrellopsis africana
TGGCTAAAAATTTGTTGGTTTTTGGGTATTGTTGTTGTTAATGTGTGCTATAAATTTGAGTTGAATCTAATGGTTTAGTTGTATGTAATTGGGGTTTAAGTGGGTCATGGTCTCAGAAATTAAGTTTTGAGGGTTAGTCAAGGTTTTTGAGATCTTGAGCAATCTGCTTGTTGGATTGGAGTAATTTTTGTTTGTGTGGATAGTAGACTTGTTTTCCTATATACATGGATGATTTAAAACTGATTGAATAGTAAAGAAGGAAGAAATCAACACTGAAAGATCAGCATCAAGATTGGAGAAGGAGGCCGGCCAATGCCCAAGAAGGTTTTAGGATTTTTCTTTCATTTGGTAAGTTCGATTTCTTTCAAATTTGCTGTGCTTGTTGCTGACTAAGAGATTGAAAGGTATACAAAGTTTTAAGTAAGATCAACGGTCTAATCAACAAATATTGAGGTTCTAATTTTCTCTAGAGTTGATTTGAATTAGTAAGATTTTGTTTTAAGATTTGTTTAGGATTTGGTTTAGGATTTAGGATTTATTTAGGATTTAGTTTAGGATTTAGGGTTTATTTAGGATTTGTTTTAGGATTTAGGATTTGATTTAAGATTTGGGGTTTGACTTAGGATTTGACTAAGGTTTAATTAGGGTTTGATTTAAGATTTGATTTAGGTCTTGACCAAGGTTTGACTTAGGATTTGACTTAGGATTTGACTTAGAGTTTGACTTAGGGTTTGATCTATGGTTTAAATAGGGTTTGATCTAGGATTTGACTTAGAGTTTGACTTAGGGTTTGATCTATGGTTTAAATAGGATTTGATCTAGGATTTGACTTAAGGTTTGATTTAGATTTTGACTATGGTTTGACTAGGATTTGACCAAGGTATGACTTAGGATTTTAAGATTTCTATTTTTAGTATTCTTATATTTATTATTTTATATATTATTTTCTTTTATGATTAATGTATGATTCATTTACTCTTCTTTTGTAATTTTTTTAAGATTGAATCAAAGTTTGATTAATATTGTTAAGATTTAATAGAAGTTGTTTAGGATTCTATTAGAATTAGGATCTTATTATTGTGTATTTCCTCTTTATCTTCCACAACTAGATGCCCGGAGCATTCTCGAGCAAAATTGCACGTATTATAACACTGTAGGAAGGGAATTTTTTTTAAACTTTATTAATTTATAAATTTTAATCTAACTGTTGAAATCCACTCAAAATTTATATGAAATACTAATGTAGTCTTTACAATTACTACCACAAATTTCAAGGATTGATTCTTTACTGATCTTTAGATATTGCCAAAATCCTAGCAGTAGCTTCAAACCCTTGTTTATAAATACCTGTGTATTAAATTCTTCATATCTCATAATTTAATAGTCCAAATGCTATAAAACTTTGATATGTAGTTTTTTAATATAATAATACAGGTTTTGAAAAAGTTTTAGATAAAAATTCATCTAGAAACTCAAAATATGGCAAATCCCATCACTATCAATAAAACAACCTACTTAATGCCTTGGAATTTGATTTGCTGTCTTTGACTCCTAATATCTCCTTCTTCAAGACTTTAAATGTAGTAATTTGTCTACATCAAATATAGAGCTTAAAATCATCTCTCTAGCCGCACTTGTCGATTTCCAAAAGCTTATATACAACTCCTCAAATCCTCAAAAGAGTGACAGTAGGTACAATTTGTACTCCCTAACTTCAAGCACCTACTCCTTCCTCATTAAAATTGCAAATCCTTTTAGAAGCAAGAAAGGAATTGACAAGAGTGAAGAAGGCTTCACTCTTGTCTCTATATATACTATCTAACTAGAAGCTACGTGGCGATGTTCTATAAGACCTCCAATATGTGTTGACTTTGAAGGCCATTTGCCTTAGCTTGCAAGGCAAGTTTTTTTCATGTATGCCACGTAGTTAGCTTGAAGAACAAGCTATTAACATGTGTGGCACATGGTTAACTTGTTGACCAAGTTTCTAACCAAGAAATCAACTATGGACACCTATACGGTCAAAGCAGCGTCTATGAAGCTTCCAAGAAGTTTTTCTAGAAGATATTATAAAATTAACCTACTTTTATCTATTTTTATCTAATTCTATTTAATTATATAGGTAACTATGTATATGTCCGTGACATTACCCCTCTTTTTAGGCACGAGTTTGACGAGGAGCGGTGGTTAGATGTTGAGGAAGTCTAAGATGCGCCGGATTATATTTGCCAAATCTTTTGCCGCAGGATTATCAGCTTTTGAAAAGTCAAAAATATCAAGTCGTGGGTGATAACCATAATTGGCAAAGAAAGATGTTTGTTGAATAGAAGAATGTACCGAATTATTATAAGCAAACTCTGCTAATGGCAAAAGAGTTGTCCAATTGTCTTGATGGTAATTGATGGTACACTTCAAATATTGCTCCAAGACTTAGTTCACTCATTCCGTTTGACCATCTGTTTGAGGATAGAAGGGTGAAGATAGTTTTATATCTACCTTCAATATCTTGAACATGGTTCTTAGGGTATCACTTCTTAGAATTTTGAAATAAATTTTATTAAAATCTATTTTTAATTTTTTTTTAAGATTTCTATATCAAATATTTATCTCATTTATTTTGATTTGGTTCATTTATGCTCCTACAAAGTAAATAGAAGTTTCTTCTATAAGAAGGTAGCATTAAAAAAATTTAATATTTATTACCTCCTTATCTATTATCTATATTTCTAAGATAATTTATTAAAATATTAGCATTTAGATTCTTCTATAATATAATCATTCCTTCTTCTTTCACCTAATGGTTGTATTATTATATGATAACGTCTTTATAAAACATCCATTCTTGTCAAATTGCACCTTACAACCATGTGAAATAAGTTTGGTCACCGAAAAAAGATTTTTTTTCATTTTGAGTATATATAATACTTCCTTCAATCAAATCCTCTTGGTTTTGTCTTTCACAACAATTTCTACAACTATAGAGTCCATTCCAATTGCTTATATCATATCATTATCTTCTAACTAAACTCTTGTTGTCGAAATTTCTTCTTAAGTGTTAAATGAACACTTATATGGAGTCATATGCTTGGTGCAATCCAAATTAACAATCTACTTAGACATGGCAATCATAGAAGTACCTTCACTTGTCATGAATGTATAATTATTTCCTCCATATTTGTCACATGCATTGTTAGCATTTTCTCTATCTTTTTTTTTGGCCTTGTAATAACTTCGTGCAAAGTGATCTGATTTTTTACAACTGAAGGAAGTTCTTACATTACTTTTTATATTTTTATATTGATTAAAATAGCTATCTTTGTCTTATCTTCAAAAGAAAATTGAATCTTTACTTTGATATTCATTTTCTTTCCTTTTGGTCACTTCATAGGCAAGTTTTACCATAATATAGTCCAATGTGAATTCTTTGATCTTAATGGAATTCAATGATACAATTAGGTGATTGTAAGATTTTGAAAGGCTTATAAATTAGGTCATGACAATATCACCATCACCTAAAGGCTTGTCAATAATTGCTAATTCATTTGTAAGAGCCTTTATCTTGTTGACATGAGTTATGAAATCATCACTTTCTTCCATCCTTACTATTACAAACTTTCACCTTGGCTATAGAATGTTAGAAAGGTTCTTGCTCTCATAAATATTGCAAAAAGTCTTTTATGCTTCCATTGATTCATAACAAGAAATGATGTAAAAAAAATTTGTTTCATATAAATTAATAGCAATCATATCAAAAGCCTTTTTTTCTTGATATTTAAAGTTTTTTTCTTTAATATTAGGATCTAAGCTTAAAAGGTCTTCACTTTCATCTACAATATTCTAAAGATCTAAAGAATTCAATAAAAGCTCCATTTTTTTCTTCCAATAATAGAAATTCTCTCTTTAAAATTTTTCAATAATCTTCAAGCCCTCACCTTCACTTGAAACTATATCTAAGAAAGAGATGTATCAAAAAAAATTTAAGAAAAGGAGTCTATAAGCTCTCAAAATCAACAATAAGATATTGTTGCATTAAAATCCCAAAATACCTTCTTTGTAAATAAACAAGTGGTTTCACTCTCAAATCACTTTTAACTTCACTTCTAAGACTTCTTACAAGTATAATGAACTATACAAGTGACTCACATTAGATTTGCTACTCCAAGATCACTTCTATGCTTATAAATCATCTCTCAACACTATAATAGATCTTTTAAGAAGCTTAAGATTCTTTAATACATGAAACTACAAAGTTAGTCTATCAAAGATCTAATTCAATACAAAAATATAATATTAATATCTTATAAACATCATTTTAAGATATAAAACGAATTCAAAATTCAAAATATACTTAATAATAAGTAAGATCAATATAAGATCTAGAATTAGATCTAAAGATGAAAGTTAGGAGTTTTTAAATCCTAACATCAGCAACAAAAAAATAATTTTTTTTTTTTCAAACACAAAGACTTCATAGAACTTTAAAATTTACAAGAAATTATAAGTGGACTTATAACATACTGAAGAAAAAGAATTAAAAAGTTCTAATACTTAGCATCAACAAGAATTGCACACAAAATGAAGTAAGGAGTAAGATAATTCTCACTTCCAATTTCCTTCATTTATAGATGGTGGTTGCTATCCTAATGAAAAACTTCCATCTTTTTACTCTTATATTCATCAAACCTACCATTAAGACACCCCTTTGCATCTCACCTAGCATTAAGATATTTTTTGGCATATTTTTTATACTCTTACTTACTCTCAAGGCCATTGTCTTGTGGTTCATCTATAGGATAGTCCTTCCACATTCTAAGAGCAAATCCTTTGACTATTAGTATTAAAGAAAGAAAAATTAGAAGTCATAATATTTAGCATCAATAAGGTTGCATACAAAAAAACATGTGGAATAAGATATCTTTCTAACAGCCATTATTTATAGGTGGTGGTTGCTGTCCTAATAGATAACTTCTATCTTTTGACTTTTATATTCATCAAATAATATACCAAATATATCTTTTGATATCTTATCTTTTATGAGGATAGATTTTTAATATATTCAATATATATATAAGATCTTTTGACATCTCATCTATCTCAAGTATATCCTATGCATATACTTTATATTCTTACTTAATCTTTAGATATTTTTTAAGATATCTTTTAGCTTCTTGACCTTATCTCTTAGCCCTTGATCTTATCTTTAATTTATAAGATGGCCTTTCTACTTATTAAGAGACAATCCTCTGATTATTAGCAACTTACTTAAGATAATATCCTTCACTTGGTAACTTATTTTACTTTTATTACTATCTATTTATTTCAACACTCCCACTTTGCTATTAGTCAAAGGCTTTTAAATCTAATGCTTTTGTCAATATATGATGCCTATCTTTCATTAATGCCTTTGTCAATAAATTAATAAGGATATTTTTTGTAGTATAATATTTCATGTCAATTACTCCCATTTTAATCTTCACTCATATAAAATAACATTGAATGTCAATATGCTTGATTCTTGAATAATACTTTAGATTCTTTGTAAAAATAAGGCATCCTTAATAATCACATTTTATTGGAATTACTTCTAATTGCATAATTTAATATCTTTTAAAATTAATTTAAACCAAATTGCTCCATTGCTTCATGGCTTATTACTATATATTTTATTTCTATTTTGGACCTTATAATTGTTGGTTGTCTCTTATAATTCCATGAAATTGCTCCCACTCCAATAAAAAATATATAGCCCATTGTTGACTTTCTATCATTTGCATCTTTTTATCAAAGATATGAGAATATAGAGCAAGATATTTAAATTAGATAAGAAGTTTTAAGTTAATCAAATGTGTACATTAATTAGATGTGTACATGAATATTATTAAGAAGGTGAGCTAAAACTCCAAGAGATGCATTATTAAGATTGAAGAACTCTTTAGCCTTGACTCTCATATATATTCCTATCTAGGATGCTTTTTGAATAACTTCTATTAAACTAAGAAGCAACTATCAAGCAGCTTCTATCAACTAGGAAGCTTTTTAAGCTCCTTTTACTAACTACAAAGCTTCTCGAGCTACTTTCATTAATTAGGAAGCTTCTCAACTGACTTTTATTAACTCAGGAACTTTTAGAATGTTCTAAAAGATTCTATAAACTTTCGAAGTGTATATCCTAACATCACCCTCTTCACTAGCAATAAGTTCTAAGAGGAGCTCATACCTCTAAAAATCTTTTTATATATATAAAAAATTAAAAATATATTATATTATAAAAGATATATTTTTTATTTTTTATTTTTAGATAATAAGTTCTATTATTCTTCAAAAAAATTACTTATAGCCTTGAGCTAGTACTTCCATTGTTAAAACATTCCATCCAAAGATCTGATCTTTATTATGGCTTTTAAAACATCTTCCAAACAAGATCTCTTTCTAAACTCAAGCAATATCTCTAAAGCTAAAGTATTAGAATAGAAGCTTATATAGTTAGGTCTTACTCCTAATGGCTCTAACCTAGGTTGTACTTGGCACTAAAATGTATTGTCTTCACTTTGCTCAATTGAAGGCTGTGAAAACTGTACTAGTTTCTTAAAAGCTTCTATAGCAAATAAATCTTCTGAATCTTGTTGTCTCTATGTTTGAAGGTTTGACATGGTGACTGACTTTCTTCTATCACTTTATTCTATCTTAGAATAAATGACTATATACTCATGAAGGCTTTAGTTTAATTCTCTTTTTCTTATGAGTATTCCTTAAATCCAATCTTTATCAAAAAGTTATCATTAAAAACGTTTGGATTTGTGGTGATGGAATTGATGAAATTCCTATACCTTTTGAGGTGCATTGGCAAGATTTTTGACCAATTTTCATATGCGCTCATTAATATCATAGCCTTGCCAATAAATAAGATATTTCAATTTATTCCATCTTCATTATGAATCAAGTATCTTTTTAATCTTATATTATCAAAGATACAAACTAAAAATAGATACATAAATTAATAAAAACTATATCAAAGGAAAATAACAAGATAGAAATAAAGAAATATGTATAGTTTAGAAGAAATTGGAATGACTATTGCCAAAGACTAGAAAATACATGAAACTATTGAATTATACTAGAAGCAAGAAAGAAATTGACAAGAATAAAGAAGGCTTCATTCTTATCTCTATTTATACTATCTATTTAAGAGATGTGTGGTGGTATTCTATAAGACCTCCTATATGTATCTAATTTACAAGATACATATCAAACTTGCAAGACAAGTTTTTTACATGTACGCCACGTATTTGGCTTGTTCTGCAAGCTACTAATATGTGCAACACATGGTTAATTTGTTCCACAAGTTACCAATATGTACAACACGTGGCTAGCTTGTTGACCAAGTTTCTAACCTACCAATCACCTATAGACATATATAAAGGTGATTTTGTATCTATAAAGCTTCTAGAAAGCTATTTTCTAAGATATTATCAAATTAATTTATTTTATCTACTTCTATTAATATATATTAATTAAATAATTACTCAAATAAATCTTATGTCCATGATATTATCCCCCCTTTTAGGAATGAGTTCCACTAAAAGTGATGATTACATATTAAGGAAGTCCAAGATACGTTGAATTGTGCTGGCAACATATTCTGATCTTTGTTCTCTTTGAAGGTAGTTGATAGGTCCTTTTAGCCATCGATAGTATCCCATACCGAACAAGAGGACCACCTTGTTATTTGATTATTGTTAAGGCTTCCATAACTTTTTTCAAAGAAAATATTTGGAATACCATCAAGAGTAGTTTCTACCTCTAAAAGTATCACCAAATATTGGGAGTCTAAGGTCGTGATACCAAACATATTGTTGTGGTAGAGAGAATTTGTCTCAAGAAAGTGTTGGACTTCTGGCTACTACTAATTACTCAACCAAGATCAAAATATAATAGAAACCCCCAAATTTATATAAAGTCTCTTCCATAAGACTATTACATCTAATACACAAACCTTATTTCCTCAAATCACTCAAAACATAATAAATGCTTTAAAACCCTTATTTCCCCGTTGTCGTGATGTAATGCAATTATTAGGTGAAAGAGTGTGGAAATAGTATATTATAAAAGATCTTAATTCAAAATATTGTAGAAAATTATCTTAAAAAAATAGATAATAGTAAAAAGGGAATAAAACTAATGAGTGTTAATGCTCCCTTTTTTACAAATGAGCTTCTATTTACTTTGTAGGACCATAAGTAAGGCAAAACAAAGTAGATTGGAAAATAAAATGATATAGGCATATATAGGAGGGAATTAAGAATAGGTTTCAGAAAAATTTACTACAAAAATTTTGAAATAGATACCCGGAAAAGACCGGTTATGAGCTGGGGTCAAAATCAGACCCTAAGGCACAAAACCGCGTTCCTACGGCGGATCCGGAGAGCTTTTGCAGATCGGAGATTAGGATTAGAGAGTGAACTTGAGAGGTTTGGTATTCAAGTTGGTTTTGAGTGATTTGGAGAAGAAATGACTTTGTAATAGCTTTGCAAAATTAGGCTTGTTTTCGGCAACTTGGGATTTTGTAAAATAAAATAGGATTGATGTCTTAGGCAATTCCAAAAGTTTTGTAGCAGATCCATGGCTAAAAATTTGTTGGTTTTTGGGTATTGTTGTTGTTAATGTGTGCTATAAATTTGAGTTGAATCTAATGGTTTAGTTGTATGTAATTGGGGTTTAAGTGGGTCATGGTCTCAGAAATTAAGTTTTGAGGGTTAGTCAAGGTTTTTGAGATCTTGAGCAATCTGCTTGTTGGATTGGAGTAATTTTTGTTTGTGTGGATAGTAGACTTGTTTTCCTATATACATGGATGATTTAAAACTGATTGAATAGTAAAGAAGGAAGAAATCAACACTGAAAGATCAGCATCAAGATTGGAGAAGGAGGCCGGCCAATGCCCAAGAAGGTTTTAGGATTTTTCTTTCATTTGGTAAGTTCGATTTCTTTCAAATTTGCTGTGCTTGTTGCTGACTAAGAGATTGAAAGGTATACAAAGTTTTAAGTAAGATCAACGGTCTAATCAACAAATATTGAGGTTCTAATTTTCTCTAGAGTTGATTTGAATTAGTAAGATTTTGTTTTAAGATTTGTTTAGGATTTGGTTTAGGATTTAGGATTTATTTAGGATTTAGTTTAGGATTTAGGGTTTATTTAGGATTTGTTTTAGGATTTAGGATTTGATTTAAGATTTGGGGTTTGACTTAGGATTTGACTAAGGTTTAATTAGGGTTTGATTTAAGATTTGATTTAGGTCTTGACCAGGGTTTGACTTAGGATTTGACTTAGGATTTGACTTAGAGTTTGACTTAGGGTTTGATCTATGGTTTAAATAGGGTTTGATCTAGGATTTGACTTAGAGTTTGACTTAGGGTTTGATCTATGGTTTAAATAGGATTTGATCTAGGATTTGACTTAAGGTTTGATTTAGATTTTGACTATGGTTTGACTAGGATTTGACCAAGGTATGACTTAGGATTTTAAGATTTCTATTTTTAGTATTCTTACATTTATTATTTTATATATTATTTTCTTTTATGATTAATGTATGATTCATTTACTCTTCTTTTGTAATTTTTTTAAGATTGAATCAAAGTTTGATTAATATTGTTAAGATTTAATAGAAGTTGTTTAGGATTCTATTAGAATTAGGATCTTATTATTGTGTATTTCCTCTTTATCTTCCACAACTAGATGCCCGGAGCATTCTCGAGCAAAATTGCACGTATTATAACACTGTAGGAAGGGAATTTTTTTTAAACTTTATTAATTTATAAATTTTAATCTAACTGTTGAAATCCACTCAAAATTTATATGAAATACTAATGTAGTCTTTACAATTACTACCACAAATTTCAAGGATTGATTCTTTACTGATCTTTAGATATTGCCAAAATCCTAGCAGTAGCTTCAAACCCTTGTTTATAAATACCTGTGTATTAAATTCTTCATATCTCATAATTTAATAGTCCAAATGCTATAAAACTTTGATATATAGTTTTTTAATATAATAATACAGGTTTTGAAAAAGTTTTAGATAAAAATTCATCTAGAAACTCAAAATATGGCAAATCCCATTACTATCAATAAAACAACCTACTTAATGCCTTGGAATTTGATTTGCTGTCTTTGACTCCTAATATCTCCTTCTTCAAGACTTTAAATGTAGTAATTTGTCTACATCAAATATAGAGCTTAAAATCATCTCTCTAGCCGCACTTGTCGATTTCCAAAAGCTTATATACAACTCCTCAAATCCTCAAAAGAGTGACAGCAGGTACAATTTGTACTCCCTAACTTCAAGCACCTACTCCTTCCTCATTAAAATTGCAAATCCTTCGATTTTTATACCAAAATTGTAGTACAAAAAATAATCTTTTTAATCCTAGTCTCTAATTTTTGAATGGCCTCCTTGAAGTCACCAAAATCCTTGTTTTTGTTGGAGACAGCCTCCTCAAAGCCTATTAGGCATGACCATTGATCAATAAGAATGAAGAACTTCATCCCTTGTCTTCATTCATCCTCAGTTTATCTTCATCTTCCAAATAGGCGTCTTTGTAGCTTAATTCTTCATCTTTTGGTCCCAACCTTTTCTTAAGGCTTCATACTAAATATTTAGGTTCTATATAATTTAAACGTCATAATCAAACTAAATAAAAATCTAAAATAAAGTTTCTTACACCAATCCCCTTTAATTTACTTTACTAACCATTCTGATACATATCTAAACCTATAAATATATTATGCATTTTGAGTGGATTTTATATACTATAAGCAATTACAATACAATAACATTGTATTTCACCATCAATCCGAGAAAAGACATGTTATTCTTGAAGGTCTTCATCTCTATTCTATTGTCTTGAAGGTTGTGATAGTTGTAATGTCTCATTCAATAAATCAACAAACAATGGCTCTTGAGCTGAATTTGCAAGTTATTGATCCTCCACCTCTTTAATATGAACAAATCTAAGGAAATAACAAATAATGATATAAGATAGGATGAATTCTCTATAGAACATGCTTTGCTTTATAGCAAAGATTTTCTTGATTCTTTATCTTAATTTGATGGATGTTGTCGATAAAATGTATTGACTTTTGTTAATGTATTTGCTAGATTCCTAGATAGCTCTCATTAGTATTCACTAATATTATATCTGTACCAATGTACAAGATATTTTAGCCAATTTTGGCACCGCCTTGAATCTAAAATCTCTTCGACCTCGAATTCTTTATTATTTTCCACTTTTACAAGAGGTGGTGGTATTTGTCTTCTTCCTTATATATCCATTATCTTATATGGCTTGAATAGTGACATATAGAATATAGGATGAATCTTCATAGATTTTGATAGGCATAATCAATAAGCAACTGGATTGATTTGTTTACAAATAGAAAAAGGTCAAAGTCTATAATAATCCAACTTATTGCAAGGATGGATAGACTTGATATTATGAAAAAGTAACCATACCTTAATGTCCACGTAGAATTGAGGTTGTTCCTTGTAATAGAAATTTGCATTGATTTTTTGTTGTTCTTGAACTTTCTTTAGTTGTGCCTTTATTGTTGCATGTAGCTCTGACAACCGATTTGCCAAATCTTGTATTAAAAGAATATCAGTTTTTAAAAAATTAAAAGTATTAAGTTGTAGATAATAACCATAATTTGTAAAGAATAAAGTTTGCTCAGTAGAAAAATATATGGAATTAGTATAAGTAAACTTTGCCAATGGCAAAAGAATTGTCCAATCATCTTGATGGTAGTTGATGGTACATCTCAAATATTTCTCCAAAACTTGATTTCCTTGTTCCATTTGTCGATCAATTTGAAGGTGGAAAGCTGAGGATAATTTTATATCCACCTTCAATATTTTAAAAAGAGTCCTCCAAAACCTTGATATAAATTGTATTCCTCTATTTGATATAATATCTCTTGATAATCCATAATAGCGATAAATATTATCAAGGAAGAATTTAGTTGTTTCTTCACTTGTAATAGATTTTGTATATAATACAAAATATGCCATCTTGGTAAAACAATCTACAATCATGAATATAGAGTCATAAAAAACTTGACTTTGGAAGATCCATGATAAAATCCATAGAAACACAGGACCAAGGTTGTTCTAGTATAGGTAATGGTTGAAGAAGTCCGTAAGATTGGTGACGAGGAATTTTTGATCTTGAACAAATGTTGCACGACTATACAAACTCTTTAACAGCCTTCCACATTTGGAGCCACCAAAAATCTCTTAATATTAGCTATAAAGTCTTATTATATCCAAAATGTCCTACTATAGGGAGGTTGTGACAAGCTTCTAGAACTCGTAGTCGTGCTGCACCTTCTGGAATATATAAGCGTCCTTCAAAGTAGAATAGATCATTCTTGAATTCAAACTTAGAAGTATCATGAGACTTAGACAAATTATTCTTAATCTCATGAACAAGAGGATTTGAAGGCATATTTAACTAGATTTGTTTAACAAAACTTGAATCAACAGTTAATGTTGATTTCATTGCTCAAAGATGAAATTGCGTTGACTTCAAGAAGATTGTTATTTGTTGATCAAAAATTGAATCTCCTTCTTTTGGTACAAGATAAGAATGTCTAGAAAGGGCATTAGATAGACCTTATTGTTTTCTTAGCTAATAGGTGATAATAAATTCAAATCTTGACAAAGACATGCTCTAATGATCCTGACAACAATTCAATATGTGCCTGGATATGAAATATTTAAGATTCTTGTGATTTATATATAGAGTGACTGGATTAGAAGCGCCTTCCAGATAGTGATGCCATTTTTAAAAAGAATCCACAATTACAAGAAGTTCTTTATCATGGATTTTGTAATTGATCTCTGTTCCTGAAAATTTCTTAGAATGGAAAGCTATTAGGTGGAATTTGTCATCTTTTCCCATTTGTGATAATACTTCCCGCAAAGCAAAGTCTGAGGCATCTATTTCTATAAAAAATACCTTGGAAAATTCATTGTGATATAAGATTGGTACAAAAATAAAAGATGTCTTCAAAGCCTCAAATGATGCTTCTATTTCTTTACTCTACTTGAGTTAGTCCTTTCAAATTAAGCGTGTAAGTAGAGCTACAACTTAAGAAAAATTCTTGATAAAGATTTGATAGTAATTGGCAAATTCCAAAAAATATTATACATCTCTTATTATTTTTAGAATCTTCCAATCTATAACTGTCTGGACTTTCTTAGGATCCATTTTGAGACCATCATTTGAAATAATGTATCTTAAGAAGTCAACTTGAGTAATGTGAAATACACACTTTTCTGTCTTGACATATAACCTTGTATCTCTAAGTTTTTGTAATACTCAATGAATATGAAATTCATGTTCTTTTGTTTTCTTAGAATAAATTAAAATGTCATCTAAATAACATACAACAAAGTCATTAAGAAATTCACGAAAAATATCATTTATTGGATGTTGAAAAGCAGCTGGTACATTTGTAAATCCAAAAGATATGACATTATATTTAAAATGTCCATGCCTTATTCAAAATGTAGTCTTCCATTCATCACCTTCTTTGATTGTGTACTAGATTGTATACTCTTCTTAGATCTATTTTTGTATAGATCTTAGCTTGATTCAATTGATCAAGAGGTTTACTTATCAAAGGTAGAGGGTACCTATTCTTGATAGTAATCTTATTGAGCCCTTGATAATCTACACACATCCGTAGTGATCTATCTTTCTTCTTTATAAATAAGATAAGAACTCCTGTTAGAGATTTAGAATAGCATATGAAATTTTTGGCCAAGTTCTCATCAATATATTTTTTGAGTGCAACCAATTCATTCTAACATAGACTATAGATTGGTCCGAATGGAGGCTGAGTTCCCTCTTTGAGATCAATTGAGCAATCATATGGACAATGTTCCGAAAGAATGTCTGTATTCTTCTTCTCAAAAATGTTTTGATAATCTTAATATTGGCTTGGAATGCCACTTGAAGTCCTTCCACCATTAGAAATAGGTGTAGCATAAATAGCAAAAAATGATCCTTCTTTTGCTTCATTTATAAAAAAATTTGCACCTATAAGTATGGATTTTTCTATACTAGGCTTATGATTTATTACTTGATTTATGAGACTCTTATTAATGCTTTGAGAAAAATCAAGTCTATGAGAAATCCAATCTATTCAAGGATTATATTTTTTTAGCCATAATAACACTAAAATGATTGGATTAGAGGGAGATTTAATTATATTAAAGATTATACAACTATTATGATCATCTATTGTTATATTTATAAGAAGAATTTTATGAGTAACATTTGTAGAAGATAATGGGCAGCCATTTATGATTTCTACATGTACGGATTTAGTTTTTTATATTGAAGGTATTTTATGACTTTTAACAAATTCTTTATCAAAAAAACACATTGAGGCTCTTGAATCTAGTAAGACAGAGGCTTTGTGATTTTTGGGTCCCAAATAGATATATGTTATAAAACAAGAAGAGGGTTCTGAGGAGAAGATAGGACCTTTACTAGAAGTTTTATAAGATTCTAGCTGTATGATTCCTATTGTAACTGAACAAACTCGTTTTCTAACATATTGTCTTCTTTAACAATTATATTCTATATCTTGTGGTTGCGTTGTTTCTTTGGACAATGCTAAGCAATATACTTAGATTCTCTATAATATAAATACAATCCTTCTTGATGACGATAAATCTTTTCTTATTCAGTAAGAGGTTTAAAATGTACTGCATCAATTTGCATGTCTTTTACTTCTAAATGTACATATTGAAAAGACGTTGATATTGCCATTGTATTATAGTAACATTGGAGCTCTCTTATGCGGCTATCTGATCAAAATTCAAAAAGTCAATTGTCATACTTTACAACAAAATCAATTGCTTGATTCAATGTCTAAAGATCGAATAAGTTAAGCATCAATTTCTTTACCTCATATTATAATCTATAGAAAAATTGGCTAATAAACTTGGTATCAATTGCTAATTGTCAAAATTGTGAAGCATATGATATCACTGATCAATTGCCTTGTCATAAGATATAGATCTTATTGGTTGTGACACAAATTATATCATGTTTTTCATATATAGATCAAAACTATGCTAAAAATATCTCTAAATTATCCAATTTGGGATCACATCGTTCAAAAAAGGATAGAAGTCATGATAAAGTAGAACTTGATAATATTATTTTAATAAACCTGACTTATGATCCTTGGATTGGATAACTTTGGGGTTGAAGTTCAATTACCAGTTGTATTTGATTGATGAATCCTCAAAATTTAGATCTAGTATCATCAAATTTCTTTGGCAAACTAAATTTTGGTTCTTTGATGCTTAAATGGTGTTTAATTGTAGGTGAAGTGGTATGGCTTGAAGCACCTCGAATCATCTCTATATCATCACTTCTTGCTAATCTTGTTGCTTCTTGTAGTGATACATTGAATTGATGCAATGTAAGTATTAATTTTCTTATTTGCTCTTATATTTGTGCCATTGCACTCTTCATTTTAGCAAGCTCTACCATGATACTACAATAGAAAAAGAAAAAAGTGTCTATTCTCATCACAAAATAAAACACTCAAGAATAAAGGAAAAAATTCTAGGAACAATATTAGTTTAGAAGTGGATAATCCACAACTTCTAATATGCTTATGTCTTATCAAAAGAAAGGAATAATCCACTCTTCATCAAGAAAAAACAAAGCTTTGATATTGTAACTTCACTCTTGTCAATCTGTCAAGGATATAAATTAAAACAGATGCATAAGTTAATAAAAACTATGTCAAAGGAAAATAACAAGATAGAAATAAAGAAATATGTATAGTTTAGAAGAAATTAGAATGGATATTGCCAAAGACTAAAAAAAACATGAGACTTTTAAACTACACTAGAAGCAAGAAAGAAATTGACAAGAATGAAGAAGGCTTCACTCTTATTTCTATTTATACTATCTATCTAAGAGCTACATGGCGGTATTCTATAGGACCTCATACACGTGTCTAATTTTTAAGACACGTGTCAAACTTGCAAGACAAGTTTTTCACATGTGCACTACATACTTAGCTTATTCCACAAGCTACCAACATGTGTGACACATGGCTAGCTTGTTCCACAAGCTATCAATATGTGCGACATGTGGCTAGCTTGTTCCACAAGCTATCAATATGTGCGACATGTGGCTAGCTTGTTCCACAAGCTATCAATATGTGCGACATGTGGCTAGCTTGTTGACCAAGTTTCTAACCTACTAATCACCTATAGACATGTATAAAGGTGATTCCATATCTATGAAGCTTCTAAGAAGCTACTTTTTAAGATATTATCAAATTAACTTATTTTATCTACTTCTATTATTCTATATTAACTAGATAATTACTGAAATAAATCTTATGTCCGTGACACGTATTCTTCATGGTCTTTGATTTTGATATTAGATGGCAATTTTTATATTCTTTCCACAATATGCGACTCTCTATAAGGTTCTAAAAGAGAGATATGAAAAATTAGATGTACCTTCATAGAAGGTGGTAATTCTAAGCAATATGCCATTGGATTAATTTTCTACTAGATAGAAAATAATCCTAGTCTTTGATAATCCAACTTAATATATGGTTGTTTAGGCTTGATGTTTTGTTGAGTAAGCCATATCCAATATGAAAAGCAAATAGTTGATTTTTGAATTTATCTACAGATATCTTATAAGCATCTTGAATTGCTTGCAATTAAAGCTTCAGGGTTGTTTGATATTGTAATAGATGCTTTACAAATCCTTCAACTGGTGGATTGTTGTTCTTTGGCATATTCCATAGATTCAGCTTCAAGTATTATTCATAGTTGAAATAAAATAGTATTTACTTAATTGAAGTATGAATAATATTACTATATATAAATTTTACTAAAGATAGATATAAGATCCAATTGTCTAATTAATAATTGATGCTGCATTAAAAAATAATGTTCTAAAATTTAATTAATTCATTTTATTTGGCCATTAATTTAAGGATAGAAAGCCGAAGAAAGTTTAATATCCATCTTTAATATTTAATAAAGACATTTCTAAAACTTAGATATAAACTGAGGTCCTCGATCAGATACAATATCATTCAATAGGCCATGATATTGAAATATTATTAAGAAAGAGCCTTGCCATTTTTTATTAGATGTACTCTTCTTGCAAGGAATAAAATGAGCCATCTTTGTGAATCAATCAATTACCATAAGAATGTTGTCCAATGAATTAGATGGCGGTAGATCTATGATAAAATCTATTAAGATAGAAGACCATGACTGTCTTGGAACATGCAAGGATTATAAGAGTCCATAAGGGCAATGTCAAGGATTTTTGGACCTTAAACGGATGTTGCAAGAAAGCACAAAATCTTTCATGGTGTTGTATAACATGTTGTCCTGTTTAAGAATACATTGAGCTCCTGGCTATAGAATTAGATTGACTAGTGATAACAAAGTTTAATAAAAATAATAACATATTCCATAGAGCTTGGCAGTAATTTAGAACTTGAGTTGACATAAAATATTCCTAGTTCTTGTAATTCGTATATAAAATCACAGAATGCATTGTTCCTTTAAAAAAATGATGCCATTCTAAAAAAGAATCTATAATAGCAACAATCTTCTCATTATATATTTTATAATTAATTTTGGTAGCAAAGAATTTTTGAAAATAAAATACAACAAGATAGAATTTATTATCTATATCCATTTATGAAAGTATGGCCTATAGTGCAAAATCCAAAGCATCACTCTCTATGTACAATACTTTTATAAAGTCTAAATGCACTAAGATTGGAATTGTAATAAATATCATTTTGAGGTCTTAAAATATCTTTTTTGTTAGAAGACTCCATTTTAACTTGTCTTTACATGTCAATTGAATAAGAGGAGTAGTAAATTGAGAGTAACTTTTAATAAAGATTCAATAGAAGTTAGCAAATCCAAGAAAATATTATACGTCTCTAACAATCTTCAAAATAGCCCATTGCATTACCACCTCTATCTTCTTAGGATCTATTGTCAAATCCTTAGTAGATACGATGTATCTTAAAAATTCCATCTTAGATTGATGAAATATATATTTTTTTGATTTGGCATATAAACTTGTGTGGTTCTATCGTTTTGTTTATTCCACTAACATTGCCTAGAGCCAAATCTGTAGAGGGGGGATTCGAACACAGGGAAAGATTAACCGCATTGAGTTAAATTGTTAGGGTCACACAACTAACCACCTCCAAACACACTAAAACATCTCTAATTCTATTATAATATCTCCCTCATGCCACCAATAACTCTGTTAACAATTAAAATATTACAAACAGTAACCCAGCTTAAGTATTCACTGCCTCTTCTCCTATCCTTTTTTTATGACAATAATATACAATACTGCGATATCTCCAAACACAGCATATAATTATCCCATATTTCAAACACAGGGATATCCCAGATCTGACTATCATTCCCAATATATCTTCAATTTTTTATTATAAATAACTTCTTTTATTATAGAACTGCATTTTATAATAGTCAGAACCTCTTTATTATCTTTCTCCTATGAAAGAAATAATAAGAGGTAGCACCAAGCTTATCCCCGCTCAGCACCATCACAGTTTGGCCCCGACTCCTTTGAACCGAATCAATTTATACTTACCCTGTTTATGTTAACTACTACACAGCCAATGATAACTATTTTTTTAACTTTCTCATCCATTCTGCCTTCTAAATTGACCATTCATTGGCTTTTTGCCTATTTTTAGTCCTACTAACTATATATCGTAAATCATAAAATTCCTATCCATTCTACATAGTTCCATTCTTAATTGTGTAGTGCCCTCGTAAATATAGATTTGATAAAAAGAATTTTTACTTATGAAGTTGGCTCTTCGGAATGAAATGCTCCTGGATTCTCCGTAGGAGGTTCCTCTGCGTTTGGTTCTAATGGTACGTCCTCATCCTCCTTCGATAAATCCACATGGTTACTCTTCAACTGCGCTGATAAATTTTCATTATCCACTTCCAATTTTCAAACTTGAGCCTCCAATTGTATAATCCTGACATCTTTTGCCTCTAATTGGTGCTCTTGTTGCTTCATCTTTTCCTCCAACTTACTAATATTCGAAACTGGCGGAACAGATACTTGTGGTCGAATGACATTAGCCAAATCACCGTCCAATTTTGTCACTACATCCTTCAATGCACCAAATTCTGCCTGCAGCTTATCCATTTCAATTCTATATTGGTTTTCCATCTCTGCATGGATATGGATTGCTACAAAGGCTGTTCAATTAAGTTGAAGATGATGATGATGATGATGATGAAGATGATGATGATGAAGAATACCAACAACATTGCTTACTACGCACTCTTTATTCATATTAATTGTTACTTTTTAACTGCAGAAAATTCTATACTTCAATAAGGATATATTCGAACGACCAAGTACAAAATAGAATTGCAAGACAAATCTCCACTCCTTACACTCCACAACAAAATGGAGTTGCTGAAAGAGCAAA
>JAWRVF010002126.1:0-19527 GCA_036785485.1 Physcomitrellopsis africana
ATCATAGATTATGCTCTAGAAGAATATTTATATTTTTTTTTCAAAAATATCTTGAAATCTTGATATTGATTACCTACCAATAAAGGTTTGGATATATTATACTTATATATTTTTATTTGATTAATAGATTTTTGGATTAAACTACAAGAAAAATCAAGGTTATAAGAAATTAAATCTATTTGAAGATTATATTTTTTTAACCAATATGATCCTAAAATAACTAAATTGAAAAAAAATCTAATCACATTATTTAAAATTATGCTATTATGTCCCTTAGTTGCTACATCTAAAAAAATAATTTTATGGGTGACATCTCCAGAAGAAAATGAATGACCATCAATGACTTTTAGGTGTATAGATTTATTTTTTTTAATTAAAGATATTTTTTTATATTTTGACAAAATCTTCACCTATGAAATAAGCTAAGACTTCTAAATCTAATAGAACAAAGATTTTGTGATTTCTAAGTCCTAAAGACATATCTATTGTAAAACAAGATGAGAGATCTAAAGAAAGAATAGGACCTTTACTAGGTATTGCACATGATTCCAATGGCACAATTCCTATTATAGCTTGAAAATTTTATTTTTCAATACATTATCTTCTCAAGCAACCATGCTCTTTATTTTATAGTTGAATTGATTCTTTGAACAATATTGAGCAATGTACTGAACTTCTCCACATTATAAGCATAGACCCTTTTAATGATATTGAGTCTTTTTTTTATTTGGTGAGAGGTTTAAAACATATCGTATTAATTGATATTGATTTTGGCTTAGTCAAATAAGTTTCTAAAACCTTAGGAGCTATTGCCATTAATTAATTTATTCTTTTTTAATCAAATCTATATTTTTGATGCCTTTTAAATAATTAATTGTCACATGCAATGGCTTGAGTAATAAATCATTTCATAGATATTTCTTTTGATATTTTTAATAACAAATCTTTGATATTATTCTTCACTTGATAAAAAAATTAATTGATAAAGACTTTGTCATTTTATTCCACATTGTAAGCATGCTTTTGGAATTTAGCAACATGGATTACAACTGACCATAATCTTTATTGTAAAGATAAGAGCTTTATCTCTACTATTATTTTTCAATCACTTTTTCCAAATATGACCATAAATACTTTGAAGAATAAATTCAAATCATAAAGAAGTCGTAAATTTTTTTCTATCAAAGATGCAAACCAAAAAAAGAGCACTTTCAGATAGAAATGTGCTTATAAATCCAACTTGAGTAAATCCATTAGGATATTGGAAAGGATGCAACTTTAGATAAAACTTCAATTGTTGCAAAAATCCTCAAATTTTTGATCTTATTTTATCAAACTTCTCAAGCATACTAATCTTTGCTTCTTTCATGCTTGTAAAAGCAATACTTCTTAGATTTAGTTGTAAGGCCAATTTACTTGTTTTCTTCAACTATACAACTTCTTGACATAATCCATGGACTTTTTTCATAGACATAAAAATAATGCTTCTATGATTGATATTAGTGATGTATTGTCATATTACATATTGTCTTGTTTGAAAATACACTAGGCACTTGATTATAGAAGATACATTTATATATTACAACTAACTAAAAATCTAATAATTCTAATATAATTCTGAATGGATTCTAATTAAATTTTAATAAAATCCTAAATAAATCTTAATACAACCTTAATCAAATTTTAATCAACTTAAATCAAATCATAATCAAATCTTAAATTAAATTGTAATCAAATCTTAAGCCAAATCTTAAATTAAATCTTAAATCAATTTTTAGTCAAATCTTAAATCAAATCCTAATCAAATCCTAAATCAAACATTAGTCAAATCTTTAATCAAATTCTAAATCTTAATAAATTTCTAATCAAATTCTAATCAAATTCTAAATCCTGAATAAATCCTAATAAAATCCTAACCAAATCCTAAATTCTAAACAAATCCTAATAAAATCCTAACAAAATCCTATAGCAAATTGAAACCTCAATAGCTATTGATTGAATTGTTGATTTTGACTCAAAATTTGCACACCTTTCAACAATTAAATTAGTAACATATGTAAAAATTTTGAAAAAGATCCAACTCACCAAAGATAAACCTAAAATTTTACTCAAATATAGGATAGCCTCCCTCTCCAACTTTGATACCAATTTTTCAATACCAATATATTTTTTTTATCTAATTTAATTGCTTTTAAAATTCACATACAAGTAAAAAATTAAGTCTACTATCCACATAAATAATTCTCACTTCAATCCAATTAATAGATGGCTAGATATCTTAGAAATCCTTATTGATTGTTAAAATCCAATTTCCAAGATCTCAACCGACTTAAATTTCAATTACCTTCAATTGAATTGTTAAATCAAGTTCAAACTTATAATATATATTCAACATAGCTACAATCACAAATCTATAAAATTTGATTTGTAGATCTATATTCAAAGTTACAAAATACTCAAAAATATAAACTTTTTTTTATTTTAGAAAAATCAAAGTCATCCAAATCAATCCTAATTTTGCAAAGCTCTTACAAAATCAATATCTATCTATATCACTCAAATTTAATGCTCAAAAAAAACTTCTAAAGTATTCTCTCAAATTCCACTCTTTGATCAACCAAAAAAGTCCCTATCTACCATAGGCACACAATTTTATATCCTAGGATTTAGTTTCAACCTTGGTTCATAACCTACCCTCAGTGGATATAAATCTATGGATTTTTTAGATATTTTTTGCTAAAAACTATCCTTTATTTTGATCTTAAGATGTCTATAGCAATATTTTTGTTGATCTATCTTGTTCTATCTTGTTTATGGCCTTACAAAGTAAATAAAAGCTCTTTTTATAAAAAGATAGTATTAATATTAAATCTTTTTTATTAGTTCTTTATTTCTTTATTTTTTTATTTATATTTTTTTAAATAATTTTATAACTTAATTCTCAACTAAGCTTCTTTATAATATTAGTCTTTTTTTATTCTTTCATCATATAGCTATGTTACAACACGACAACATGAAATTTCTATTTTAAAAGTATAAACAAGCTCGTGCAAATCTGTAATTATTACGAATCTATTCTCACTTCCACTAAATATAACATCTATAATTTTTCCTTCTATCTTAAATAATTCACTAAATATACAATTCAAATTACATGATGGTAATCTATAACCTCTAATATCAAATAAAAAAATTTACAATAGAGGAATGATCCACTCTTTTTAAGGAAAAAATCAAGGTTGAAAAGCAAAAAATATTAGTTTAAAAGTAGGTAGTTCACAACCTTCAAATAAAAAAAAGAAAAGTGGCATAATTCATTCACTTTTAAAATATAAAACAAGAATAGTAAATTAGCACTCTTCTCAAATTATCAAGGATATGAAATACAAATAATCAAAGTATCAAAATACTCTTGTGTCACTTTAAAGGAATAAAGAATCACTCAAAGATGATATAATATTAAACTAAAATTGCTATTGCCGAAGACAAAAAGAGTAGAGACTCTTGAAACAAGACTAAAAATAAGAAAGGTGTTAACAAGAGTGAAGGCTTTATTTTTATCTCTATATATACTATCTACCTAAGAATTATGTAGTGACATTCTATAGGACCTCTAACACGTGTTCAATTTATAAAACATGTATCAAACTTACAAGATAAGTTTTCTATACATGTACCATGTAATGAGCTTATTCCATAAGCTACCAACATGTACAATATGTGGCTAATTTATTAGCCAAGTTTCTAACGTATCAATCATTTATAGAAATGAATAAAGATGAAATTGCATCTATAAAGCTTCTAAGAAGCTTTTCTATAAAATATTATCAAATTAATTTACTTTTATCTATTTCTACCTATCCATATTATCTAATTAACTATTAGAATAAATCTTATGTCTATGACAAAAAAAATAGATTGAAAAATATTATAATAATCAAGTGGATATTATTAAGTAAAAAAAAAGACTTAAAAGGTATAAAAAGAATTAACTTAAGAGATCAATTGATAAGGCTAAAGAGGCTTCAATCTTATTTTTACTTATATTACTTGCAATGACAAAGGTGTGTTGTTCAAGTTCCTAATACCTTGCCACACAAGCTACCTAATAGACTTATTTGCTAAGCTATAATAAGTCCCTCAAAAAGCTTCTTATAAGACTTGCTTTTTAAACTATTAAAGATTTTTTTCTAAAAAGCAATCTTATGTGGTTTGATTCTTAAACTATTTTAAAATCTTTTAAAAAGAGACACTTCATGTAGCTTGATTTGTAAGGTATCTATTAGATGCTTCTATTAAGTTCCTAAAATATTTTTAAAATCTATATTAAAATATAAAAGATATTTAGAAGGTTCTAAATTTTTTGTTGATTTATATGTTTATAATACAAAATCATTAATATATTGATTATACAAAAAATAATAATTATAAATTTTATATATAAAAAAAATATCTATATTTTAAATTATAAAAAATTTGTGAAAGAAAGAAAAAATATAGAATTCAAAAATAAATCAAATCATTGTGAATAGAAATATTAAGTTTGATAAAACTTCCATGTTAAAAGATAATAATTTAAATAAGAAGAAAAAAAGTTATATCATATTTTATATTCTTGAGATAGAATTTGATATCTTTGAATTATTATATAGTTGTAAAAAGACCTCAAATGCTGCTACATATGATATAGTTGATAATAAAAATGACATAAAGTAAAAGTTATAGAGGTCAAAATTGTTTTTAAAATCCTATTAGATTTGGCTATTAAGATATAATAGTATTTTTTTCTAATTATAAAATATTATAAGTTTTTTATATTTTAAAAAATTATATAAAATAATACACATACCATGACTCAAAAAACTATTTCAATGTTGACATATTTTAGAAAGAATATTGTATTACATGTGAATTATAGTGAATTATAACATAAGATTAATGCTACAAATCAAATACTTCTTTATAGCTATTAAATGGGCCTATATTCAAAAGAATCTATCAAATAACTATAAAGCTATGACTAATTTAATTTGAAACAATATTGAAACAATTTTTTGAATGTGGTACCTAATTACATATCAACACTTTGTAGGACCTCTTTTGGCCTTGATAATAGGCTCCAATCTCCTAGGTATACTTTCTATTAACTTCTGGTACAAAACTGCTTCAATTTTATTCTATTCCGTAATTGTTCTTTTCTATAATATCTAAATTTCTTTTGGTTTTGTCTCCTAGATATTGAAGTGGTATTTGAGGTGCTCCAAATATGTTTAATGGAATTAAGATCAATAGACTAAATAAGCCAATTTATTACTTTAATCACATGATAATTAAATTATTTCTATGCCAATTTTGAGTTATGTTTAGAATCATTATCATGTTAAAAGACCACCTCTTCTTTAGAAATGTCAGATTTTTCAATGCTAGGGAGTAGACTTTCTTTAAGAATTGCCACAAATTGCTTAGCATCCATCCTTCTTTCAACCTCTACTATCTTTCCAATTCCATTCCATCCCATACACCTCCATACTATTATATTTCCACTTCCATGCTTGATTGTTTCTTAAATCTTCTTGTTAAGCAAAGATTGACTGTATTGTTTTCACACCCACCGCTTGCCATCTAATCCAAATCTATTGATTTTTATCTCATCTGACTAGATAATCTTCTTCCATTCCTTGTACTTTAGAGCAAAATTTAAGCATTGTTTCTAATGGGAGGTAGATATTAGTGGCTTTTTTCCTTCATTGCGACCTTCATATTTTATTTTTTGAGGACATTGCAAATTATTTGGATTGATATAAGATTATTGATAATATTGTTAAGATTTTTGGAAATATCAACAACATTCCTAGCCATTTTAGTATTGATTTGGTTAATAATTGTTCTTTCATCTACTCTAGTGAGCTTCTTTGGCTTGCCTCCTTATAATCTTTTTTGCTAGTCTAGAGATAGTAGCTTTACTATAACCAAGTTCAGAAGCAATTTAGCCATAGGATTTTTGAAAATGAAGAAAAATAGATATGATGTTGTTTTAGAAAGAATAAGAAATGGATCTCATAGTTTTTTGAAGAATTGTCAAGGATACAAGCATCTAATAAAGAAGTATATCAAGATTAAAAACAAAGAACAAAATTAATAGTAAGAGTGGTCCCAAAGACTCATATTTATATTATAATGAAGATTCCAAAAGACTATAGTACTTTCTGTGAAAGCTTCTAAAAATCTATTAAAGTTTTTAGAAGTTTAAAGAAGCTTTTAGAAGCCTATAGAAGATTCTAAAAGGTCCTAAAATATAATCATTTAGAATATGTCCATGATAAGAATTGTGATTAAGGATGGTATTTTTATAGTTGTTGATAAGTATTAATAATATCATTAGATTATTAACAATATTATCATAGTATACTTTATAATGATATAATGATAATATTGAATAATTGATAAGACCAATAAATAGATACCACACTTAAAAATTATTTTAATACTACTCCAAATTAAATTGGTCATAGCTCCGCAATTACTTAATAGATTCTTTTGAATATGGGTCTATTTAGTAGCTATAAATGAGTATTTTATTTTCTATATTAACCACATATTATAATTCACTATAGTTTACTTATAATATATTATTCTTTCCAAAACATGTCAACATTGAAACAATTTTTTGAGTCATTGTATAAATGAGAATAGAATACAAAAATAGATGAAGAAAAGAGCTTCTTTATAAAAACTAAACTTAAAATTTGGTGCAATTACTTTAAAAAAAATACAATTGATTATAAACGGATTTAATAAAAATAATAATTTTAAAATTATTATTATTATTTTAAATAAATAAAATAAGATATAGGACCAAATTAATATTAAAATAATATCTTTAATAATAATATATTAATTTTAATAAATTTTTATAATTAAAATTACTTCTATTTATATATTATTAGAAATAATTATATAATATAATTTAATATTAAGGCAATTAGATATTATTATTATCTTTTTACATAAAGAGTTAGAAGAAGAAATCTACGTATAATACATTGAAGACTTTGAAAAAAGTATGAAAAAAGGTATTAGATGTAGATTCAAAAATCATCATATTAATTAAAATAAAGTTTTATATAATAATACTAATAATTTGAAATATTTATAATAAATCAAAAATACACTTATTAGAGCTTGATTGATATATGTATTTTAAACAACTACAAAATGTTAGCTTGTGAATTAATAATATAATAGTTGTAATACATAATTTTTTTGATATGGATTGATTAAAGATGCAATTAAGAAGAAGATTTGATATAAAGTATCTAATATCTACGAAGAGAATTATAAGTATTGATATCTATAAAGATTGTAAGAGATATAGATTTTGAATATTACAAGAAAGGTATATTTTAAAAAATAATAATGTGTCTAGTATAGAAAAAAATAATTAAAAAGTATTTCTATAAAATCTTATTTTAAATTTTCTTTAAGACAATATCCTATCATTAAAGGTAAAAGAGAGAAAACGCCTAATATTCTATATACAAGAATAATAGGCAATCTTATATATTCAATGTTGTGTAGTAAATTAGATATCATATATATTTTAAGTGCAATTAATAAATAAATGGTAAGTCTAACGAAAGAATATTAGAAAGTAGTAAAGTAGATATTTTATTATCTAATAAGAATTTAAATATTTGCATCATATTTGATGCAAAATAAAAGAGAGAGAGAGAATTATGTCTTTCCAATGGTTGATAGACTTGTACCTTCCAAATCTATTATAGACTTTACCATAGTACTTTCAATAATAATAATAATAGTAATAATAATAATAACTATATATATATATAAGAAATTTAAAATATTTTTTTAAAATAAACTTACTTATAAATTTTTATTTGATATAAGATTAGATTTTATTATATTTTTATTGATATTTTATACATTTGGCAAAGGATTAAATATATCATTTTAGAAATAAACTAATAAATATTATATATTTAAGATATTATTGGTTATAATAAGATTTAATAATAAAACTTAGATATAAAAACAAATGCATGAGATTTGTTGACAAAACTAGTAAGCTTTAAGAAGTTCAAGCTATGCTTGAATATGTTGAATGTGAAATGTACTTGATCGAGGATCATATATTAATGTGTGGTATAAAATATATTAATATTTAATTTCACTTATTTAAAAAAAATTAAAGATTGATATAATTATATTATATATTTTATCTATTGAATATACACAAATTATAGAAGGATGTTTGCCATTAATAATTGTTTCTATTGAAAGCCCATGCAGAAATAGGAGCAACTATTAATACCTCATCTTGATAGAGAGAATAGATGCAATATCCTTGAAGTATAATATACTTGTTATTTGGTAGATATTTAAATATATAATTTACAATGCCTACAATTAGATTCATTATATAAAATCTAATATTAACATATAGATAATCAATAATTTATAATTATCATCTTTTTTTAAATAATTTTTTATTATCTTTTTTATATTCTAATATATAGTATTAATTAAATCTATTATATTTTATAAAGCATAATATTTAAATTAATTATAAATATATATAAAATCAAATATATAAGATTTAAAATTTTAAAAATTTATTTTAAATATATAAAAATAATTTTTGGCAATTAATTTAATTTTTTATTCTTTGATATTAATCTTCTATTAAAATTAAGTTATTAATTTTATATTATTTATATTATACTTAAATAATAAATTTTAGTTAAATATTACTATTATATAATTTAAATACCATTAATTAAATCTAATTTATTTAATATACTAATATTAATAGTTTATTAGATTTTAGAATAATCTAATAAATTATAATTTAATTTGCTAAATACATTAGAAGATAAAGATTAGCTTATTATGGTGAAATCAAATAAAAATATATAAAATATTATAAAAATTTTTATTTTTTGAATAATAAGGTTGACTCTATTATTTTCTATTAGTCACTTGTTTTTAGAATTTTTTTATGCTTGAATTGTAGAAATATGTTCTTTATAAAATAACAAAGAATACAACATTTGAACATGTGATAACATCAAAATTCAATCAAAAAGCAACATACATAAGAATATTATAAATATCTTAAAATAAAATAATTCACATATTTATTTATTTATTTATTCATTTATTTATTTATTTATTTATCTAACCAAAATAGATAGTTAATATTAAATATATTTTTTGAAATTAATGTGTGATTATAGTCTTAATTATAAAATCTTCAATTTTGTGTAATAATATTTTTAAAAATCCTTTAAAAGTAATGATAATAATTTTTATTCTACAAATATAATTCTCAAAAATATTATATTTCAATATTATGTTTATTACAAGTTATTTTTTTGTATGTGTGTGAACAAATGTTGTGAACAAATATTGTTACTAAAGTTCATTGCCAACTATTGATGCTAATTTTTCTAACTTGTATACCTTAATGTGCGTATAAACCTATTGAAAACATAATAAATTGCAAAAAAAAATTAATTATTTCATAATATTTTCTTTTTGTATTTTATTTTTTAGTTAATTTAGAAATTTATAAACCGATTGTTGATTAATCCCTTTGTCAAAAGAGTCTGATGCTAAACTCCCACAACTTGACAAACCAGCTTTAATATTTCCTCACATGTATCAAAGTAACAAATCAACATGTTGCTCCACTTAAAATCACTCTGAAAAAACTCCAACATTGTTACCAGCAAGCAACCAAAAGCACAACAAAATAGGTGATAGAATTGTTGATAGAACCACGATTCTGGATCCTAAAGCATTATGAAACATGTGCTCATTCCACATCTGAACAAAAACAACTATCAATCCATTCACAGATCGCAAAGATAAATGCTCAGTAGCCTTGTCAAGTTGTGAAGATTATCAACTTATCAGAGTTTTCGTGAATGGTTGCAACGCAAATCTACCCGATCAGGCACTTGGAGTCCTTCCTTCCATGGCGCCAGATCCCAGATTCGGATTCAACATCCACAACCACCTTGCAGCATCAGAATCATACACGAGACTTCACAACTCCGTGTCTGAGTGGAGGAATTGCACTGTGTCTGATCATCAGTGGAGTTTTTCTTCCAAACCAGATGCAAGTCTCTCTCTGTGTGCATCGTCGGAGTCCACCCTGATCTTGCTCCTGCAAATGGAATCTTTTTTGTCGACATGATGCAGAATTGTTTCGTGGTCGTGTTTCTGGTGATTTTCATGAGGGGCCATTCATGAGGCGGCGATGACGTGGAAAAAAAAGAAACAAAACAAAACAAAAATTACTGAGGGGCGGAGTCTCCGAGGTGGTGCCACCCAGTTGAGTTTTATGAGGGTGGTTTGGGATGCAAACTCTGTGGAAGAAATTCACAGTGATTTGTGTTTTTTCTTCTGTGTTTTGTTTTGTTTTGTTTTTTTTTTTTTTTTTTTTTTTTTTGTGTTATTATCATTATTGCATTTGAATGCAGATGGAGTGATGAGAGGGAAGGTTGGAAATTGTGAGTTGCTTGATTAGGAGATGGTCAGGCTTCTGCTGATACTTTTGTGGTTGCGACACTGCTCTTTCACACACTGATGTTCTAGAGTTAATGGACTGTTGGAGTCCAGTCAAAGCTTTATTCTTATGTGTTCTCCTTCTCTTGGATAACACTTCATCTGACTATCAACTTTTCTTTTTGTCTTTTTTCTTTTCTTTTGGAAGATTTCTTGTATATTTATATACAAATGTCAATACATTTAGAACTCCAATTATGTTATACATATAAACAATATTAGTATCAACATCATTAAAGTTTTACATTGTGTGTTTGTTTTTTAACTTTGTAATTAGATTATTTATTAACTTACTTAACATGTTAATCTATTTTTAAATTCGTAATTCAGTAATTAAACATAAGATTCTAAAAAACATAAAAATGACAGTACTAATTTTGTAATATACAACTTGAACATTTAAGTATCATTAAGTACCTTAAATTTTATGTTTTGGTACACAAGAACTAGTTGGTTAATGCATTTGATTAATAAATTATTACATTATGACAAATTTTCATATTCACATATCTTTGAAATATAATAGGATTTTATAATCATCTTTTTAATATATATATATATATAATCATTTATAACCATTGTTGTTATTGAAGGTTTGAATTTTCCATAACCCTTGGTACTTATGTTTTTAGGTACTTTTTGACATCATCTATTTATTATTGTGTTAAAACCAATGTTGTATCTATTATGTATGTACACAATACCCCATTTTCTTTTTTTCTTTTTTCCTTTTTTTTTTTGTGTAGCTCATTCTATGAACCATGCCTGTAATTCTGCAAATCACAGTCCTTGAATAGCATAATTAGGGTTTTATTCCTCTCTTAATTTATAAAATTTCATCTTCTTTTAATAATTATGCAACAAGGTTATTAGTTTACAACATAGAAACAACCTCCATTCCAACAAATATTATTAGCTAAGCAACAAATATTAGTTAAGAGGTATTAATTAGGCAAGGTACCACTATGTGCATGTGTGTATGTATATATGTGTATATATATATATATATTACATAATTTTCTTCTATAGGTTAATCTATTTGATCTTTTAATAAAAATAAAATAATGTTTTGAATCTGCATAAAGTGATTTTCACATACAATATTCATTTTTTTGTTTTTTTCAAAAATATGTAAATTACTTAAAAGTTGATTGAGGGTGCATCTTCTTACCCTCTAAGCCATGTCAGAATTAGGGTTTGGTTTTCCCCATTCATGCATCTAAGTGTGGTTATCAAAGCTTGACCTTACTGCACAATGTTTAGCCCTTCATTGATCTTAATTTCGCCCCAAATTCTCACATTAAAGCATCTTATACCCCTATAATCTTATCTTATGCAATATTCTTCCATGCTTGACAAGCTGGTGGAATACATGCAATGCCACGTGTCAGTCAAATCGATGATAGAGTGGCTTTACCAATCATTGGCCATCACCAGCTTGAAGATTCTCTCATATTACCCACAATTTGCTTGGCGGTAATTAAGATGTTGGACTTGGTGAGAATATAAGTTCATTCATCCACATGTGCATATGGATGAATGAAAACGTCTATAACATGTGCTCGCGGATGTATGAAATTGCACCAGAAGGTGCATTAATGAAAAACGACATAACAAACTGAGGATTAGTTATACCTGCATTTCTACTTATCATTTCTACTTGTGCGAACACAATATCAAAATCATATCCTCTACAATATATTGCGCATGGTAAGAAGAGTATTATATTTTTTATCAAGATTATGTGTTATATGTGAACATTACTTCAAAGACAAGCATATGCTTAATTTAGGTATTTATTTTGTTGTTTAGGTATCATGAAGCCTTGGGTTACCACAACCTCACCCCTATTTAAGGCCAAATTTTGCTTTCACATAAACTCTTGGTAGTTTAGACTATTCTATGAATTTTACATTCACTACACATTTATGATTATGGATTGAAACATACTTTATTTGCAACTTGTTTTCCCAAATTTATCGCCGCTTTAATTTTCACCCACAATACAAAATACAAACGCATGCATTAGTATATACATATATTATATGTATATGTATATATGCACATATACATGTACATATATATATATATATATATATATATGAGAGGGAACCATGACCTATAACCGTGAGAAATAAATCTAAGTGAGCCGTGGGCCAAGGGTCTCTCATAAATGAGCACCCACGATCCGAACGGGACTTTAATTGTTAGACATGCAACCGTCCATTTCCCGCCAAATTATCACCACGTGGCAGCCCACGTCGTTCATGTGCCCAGGTTGTGTAGGATACGAGCACACATGTATCTATACTAAATTTGGCGGGATTGTCCATGTGGCAGCCACGGTTGTCCTTATCTCCAAGGGGACCTTTGAAGGGACTCATATCCTAATATTTGCATTGATTTATAGCTTTAAACCCTTAATTATTCCGTTCTATTATTGATGGCATTTTGGTTGTCTTTGAAGAATTAGAATAGATGCAACACTGCATGGAACATTCACACCTTTATTCTTGTATTTCAAAGTTCATTGTAATATGTATATATTTGCATACTCATATACAACTATTGTTATATTTTTTTCATTGAGATTTAGGCATATAAATATAATTTGTACTATAAAATGAAGAATTGAAGCAGAAAAAAACTTGGATTTTCTTTTTAAGGAAATCAAACTTTTATTTAATTTTTATTTAACTTATTTTTTTTTATTGTTTGTGTATTTTAACAAATCTTATGAGGAAAGTTTTAATATTTTAAGTCTTTTTAAAATTAAGTGGTCCCAATTAAGAATGTGAATCAATGTAGTGCACAAGTAAAACAAGATAAATTCTACAAATGAGTGTTTAATGTTAGATTGGCACCAAAAGAAGCTTATTGGTGATCAATGCCACACAGAAGAGCTCTGTGCTCAAAACAAAAACATCACTTAATCTGAACATTTTAAGCAAAAGATACAAATGTTTCTGTATTCTACTTTGATTCTATGTTAGAATTTTTATAAATAAGCAATGTAATTAAAAAATAAAAATAAAAATCATAGAGTTCAATTTTAATTACAATAAAATAAGATAGTGAGATGCTAGATTCTTTTTTTTATAAATAATATACTACTATATTTATATTAACTTTTTACTTTGTCATAATTAAATAATTTTTTTGAAAATTTAACTATTTTATGTGAAAATAGTAAGAAGTATGTTAGAAGCAATGTAAAAATAGAATTGATCCTGAAATTATTTTGGTTTTTTTAAAGACTATTACATCTCTTAGTGCCTTTTTAAATGGTCATAAAATGAAGTTTGATAGATCTCAACACAAGTCATGTACAAATAAGTGTCTTTGTCTTTAGGCTTGTTACAATGCAAAGAGAGGCAAGACAAAGCAAGGTTTAAGGTCACTTTGTAATGGATGTTGGATGGTGAAGACACCACCATAAGCACTTACACTTACCATGAAAAAGTTTCAATCCAAAACTTAGAGCATATATATATATATATATATATTTATTAGGGTTGAATTACTTAGATATGATGCTTAAGATATGATTGACTTTTTTGATGAAGAACAGATTAATTAAATATTGATGTTACACATATATTGTGTGTATAAATTGGCACTGAAGAATTATTGCCACAATTTTGAAGATTCTTGTAAAAAACATAATTTGTAACATGTTCTTTCCATGGATTGTAACATGTATATGTATGTATGTATGTATGTATTTAAAAAATTGTGATTCAATCTTTCAATTAAAAAGATTAAAATAAGTACAACAATATGAGGTCTATATGCACAATTCTCAAATATGACGGTATTTGTAAGAAATTAGAAAAAGAATTTGTTTAAATTTATGATCTTTTCCTTACAAGTATTGTAATTACAGAAGTGTAGGCTGGCCGTATGTAATAGTTGCAATGTGCCTACTCCTTCTTCTTCTTTTCTTTTTTAAATTTTATACACTTAATGAGTTGATTGGCACCAACTTCAAACCAAACATTTCTCCAAAAGGTGTTATATTTGTTCTATAGTACATTATGTAGATTCATTGTATAGTTATTTAGAGATACATAAGTCTTTAAGTCAAACAAATTGTACATGTAATATGGTACAGAACATAAATGATCTAATACTATCTACAAATCAACAAATATTGTATTAATCATTGTTGGTGTAATACATACTAACAACTACTTGAAGCTGTTTTTCTTTAAATTCTGAATATTCATAATATAACAAGACATTTTTTTAATTGTCAAAACCAAAATCATTATGTAAAGATTTAAAATTGATAACAATTTATTTTGTTTGATGATCATTTGGTACTATCTTTATAACTAACTTACAAATAAGCTTTAATATGCCCTAAGATGTTAGATTATCTAGAATGTTTTTATTTTATTTAAATTACTATTTAAATTACTTATAAAATTGACAACCTTATGTAAGAGAATTTTAGAATGTACCACTGATAGAGGTAAATTTGGCAGCTCATTACATTTTACCTTTGATTGTTGGTATTGCATCTATCATCCCTTTATGTTTCATTGCTAAAATTAAAGTTAATTTGATTATATATATATATATATATATATATATATTCTTCTTTGTTGAAATTCCTTGTTAATTAAGCTTGCACTGAGACAGTTTTTGTGTGCTTGTAGCTCCCATGCATTTAGCACAATTTTCTAACCCATGAATTACAATTCAAGTATATATATATATATATATATATATATTTAAATGTATTCATTAAACTACCACGTTTTAATATTTCTTGCAGTTTAGGTCCTTGTTGCTCATATAAGTTGAATTATTTAAATTCATATAGACTATAGTTTTTATTCTCTGTGCTATCAACATAAATCACACACTTTGAAGTGTGTTTAGGGATTACACTAATTTCTACACATATGTATGTGTATATATATATGTTTAAAAAAATTCTTGTCTAATTGTGTTTGAATCATTTTATCAAAAGATTTGGGTTATATTTCCATGTTTATGGAAATGAACATGAATGCAAGTAAGATTTGAACAGTGCCAAGATTTTTCACACATCACCTCTGCATGCACCAAAAATCCTTATAAAGTGACTTGTGTTTAAAGAAACGGATCTTGTACAAAGAAATAAAATTTCGAATTGCCTCTTAGTCTGACACTCAGACTGTGTGTGGTTATGTTTTAATTTCCTTGATTATCCTGGGTGGTTAAGAAAATAATTTACTATCTTTTAGATTCCCTCCTGAGCTAGACTAGATATCTTGTTTGTTTTATATTCATTATGTTTCACCCTCAAATTCAATATTTTAGATGGCTTTGGACTTGGATTTAATGCTGGGGTTCTAAATTACAAATTATTCATTGAGTTCTTCCACCAAATATTGATTGCAAAATTACCTTGTTCAAAAGCCGCCAGCTATGTTCCCTATTGTTCCCATGTGTCAAGTTTGGTTCTCCATTCAAGAAGTTTTTAAGTATTCCCATTTGTGTTCCCATTATTTTCCAAGGCATTGCTCTTATGAATGCTGTATCAGACAATCAATTAAAAACATAGATGTTTTAAATTTAGTTTTTAAAATTATTTTATTTGTATAAAATTTGATTATAAATTTAGTTTTCAAAAATAGCTTCTTTAAGTAAGTATTAAGAAATGAATTAAAAATATGTGTATATTATTATTTTTAACTCATCATCAAGTAATATTATATGTTTGCCTTCTTTTTAGTGGTTCAGCATTGTAAATTTCAAATACATCCTAAAGCATATTTGTTTGATTTATGAAATTATATATATATATATATATATATATATATGTGTGTGTGTGTGTGTGTGTGTATTTAATTTTAGATTTATATTAAATTTAACAGAATAATATTATATAAATAAATAAATATTTATTTCATAAAATAGTATCATATTCTCACTTGCAAAGTAAGAATTTATGTAGTTCTAGCAAAATATCTTATAAGTATTATAAAAATTATAATTACAATTTATTTATAATTATACATGAAACCATTGATTTTTTTGTTAAATTTTAAAAATTCAAAAATTCAAAAATTCAAAAATAATATTAGCACATATTATTATTACTATTATATATCTTTACTTACTTACTTACTCACTCAAATATAAAATATTAATTTGAAACCTTCTAGTTCTTTCATATCAAATAAAAAAAGGATGTATATCAAGAATATATATATATATATATATATATATACATACATACATGTGTACATGTTCATACAAAGAAAGCTAATTACCTTTCACAAATATATTTTTAAGGAAATATATTAGTTTGTAAATGGATGCAGATTTAAGATGTTGTACTGTGTATTCTTTTTCTTTCTTTTTATTTTTATCTTAAAGTTTTACCATATAATTATAATATCTTATAGTTAATTTAATTTAATCCATTTTAATGATTATGGTTATGTATATGATGATGTTTTTAGTATTTTATAAACATATGAAATTTAAGCTTAATCATGTTCATCAAATATTAATGCTATAAAACAAGAATACCAGCTAAAACATGATTGAGAAATAAAATAAAATCAATGAAATTTCTTTATTAATCTTTCTTACAAGTTAGCTTTCTTTGTATGAACTTGTATTATTTTACAAGTAATAAAATAATATACATTGTTCAAAAGTTTAGAAATAACTTATATAATGTTTTAAATAAAATAGTAACAAATTATACATTTGATATTTTGAAATTAAAAATATCTATAATTAATTTGATGATTATAAAAAAATTACAATATATAGATTGTTAAATTATAAAAGTATACTTAGATATTTTTGAGTTGAGGCTTATTTCATTTAACTTTGGATTTTTTAAGTTTTTGAAATTTTTGAAATTTTTGAAATTTTTAAGATGTTTGACAGGATCCAAATTTTTAACACTGACAAGATTTTATGTGTAAAAGAAACCACGAACAAGCACAAAGAATTAGAATACATGAGAGTTTGTCCAAAAGATTTAAAGTATTTCTTTTTTGTGTTTATACTGATTTTCTAAACACAATAAGTTGTTCATTCAACACAACAAGTTTTTCTAAACACTTTTTTTTTTTTTTTTTTTTTTTAAATTAATGAAAAGGCCTATATGTTTGTTAAAAAAGTGTTTCCTTACTCTGGACAAAACTTTGTAAAATTCAATTCATACATATAAAGAATTTTTAAAAATAAAATATAAAAAACTAAAGACTACAACCATATACTTTATAATAAGGAGATTGAAAGTAGCATATCCTTGTAAACTGATTTTTTTTATAGTGTTTTTTATTTGTAATAAAAAGCATAAAGAGGGTTTATTTGTTTTGCATGATTTTTTTTTTCTTTGGTATGCATATATAAATCATTATGCACTACTTCCTTCTTCTTTTCCTCCAAGGATGAGGCCAGCAGGCAGACAGGCAGTCTGCAGAAGGGTTTGATTTCATGTCTGGTTGTGATTTTAAATTCAATACCAAATTGCAGTGGTAGTGGTAATAATCAGGAGGGAGGACATAACTACCCCTTGTAGGATACAACATAATACAAAGCATGGGGTTTATCATATAACAAGTAGGAGTACAACAACAGAGGAGGATTAACTAGTTCAGTGATCCATCCTCATCTCCTCCTCCTATATATACACATAATATGTATTCATGTATGTATAATACAGAATGACTTACTTATTTTCACATGGAGGAGGAAATGAAGTCTACAATTCTATAAACAAAAATACAATGATAATTAAGAAGTAAAGTTTAAGGTCCCTGGCTTGCTTACTCTCTTCTCATTATCTCTCTAAGAATCAGAATAAGAAAGCATAATGAAGAAGCTAACAAGTAGCTGTCTCTTGGTGGATGTCATTGTCCACCATTGCCTCTCTCCATCCATCCATCCATCGCTCCTTCGTTTCTTCCCACTCCATCCCAATGGATGAATGTAAGCGGATGATGAGAACCCAACTGCTGAGAGGCCAATATATGTGTGTATATATATATTTACAAATAAAGCAAGCAAGAGAGATTTTACAAGTGCTGCAAGACATGTGTCCCAATCTTCACAGTTGTTTAGCAATACCTATCAACTATGTGCATTGTACCACACTCCTCAAGTAGCAGAATCTCCATACTTCAAACACAAAAAAATTCCTTGTAACCATTATTCACACTCGGGTAAACCCATTACAATCCATGAGAAAAAAGAAAAAAGAAAAAGAAAAAAAATAGAAGTAAGGCCAGACCAGTTGAAAAAGTCTGGTGAATGATCACTCCTGTGTCAACATTTTTCCTTCTTATTATTATTGTTGTTATTATTTTCATTTTAGGGTTTTGTGACTGAAGCCCAATGCATGCAATGGTGGAGGGGTCAGGTTCCACTGATTCCAGATGCAAATTCCAAGCTCTGCAGAATCCTGCAATTAAATTGCCAAATCATCACAAAAAGCACACTCTGCATGGCCTCTCCCTACTCATTTGTAAGTTGCCAATTCTGGACCCAGAACAACAAAAAAATTGGGGTCAATTTTGTTGCCAGGTGGTAAGGAAGGGAGGTACTACTTGCTGCTCTATTCCCCAAGTGTGTGAAGTGTAATGGTGCCATCCTTCATGTCAGAGGGGTTGGAGCCAGTCACAAGTGCTCCAAAACCTGGCCCCCTTCTTTTTGCATCACATCTTTACTTTGAACATTACTTTTTTTGTTCTTTTACTTCTTCATTTACAAGGGTACAGGGCTGCAAGGGCTCGCCCTCCATTAAAGAGCAGCTGAAGTGTCATTCTTGTGTTAGTACATTATTTAATTCCCACAATCTAACACCCACCTTTTGATTTGAGCACCATGCAAAACCTCCCTCTGGGTGGGCTCAAGATCTTGCTGGATCCTAATATATGTATGTCCTATACTTGTTGGGAGCCCTTTCAACCTATG
>JAWRVF010002127.1:0-19236 GCA_036785485.1 Physcomitrellopsis africana
AACCATCTATAGCTCCTTACTCAAATCGATGGTTTACGGTACCAAAGAAAAATGGAACAATGAGATTTATACAAGATATGCAACCTGTAAATAAAGTAACCATTAGAAATATGGGTTCAAGTCTAATTGTGGATGAATTTGCAGAGGCATTTGCAGGAAGAGCAATCTATTCGATAGGTGATCTTTACTCAAGATATGATCAATTTCAATTGGCATTACAAAGTAGAGATTTAACTACTATGAAGACTCTATTGGGTTTGGTAAGAATGTGTACATTGCCTCAAGGGGCTACTAATTCAGTAGCTCATATGATGAATGGAATGAACAAAGTATTGAGGGAATTTATACCAGAAAAGACTATGCCATTCTTAGATGATGTTTCAATTAAAGGATGTGCAGAAGAAGAAAAAGATGAGACATTGGATCAGAAAGGTTGTAGAAGATTTGTTGCAGATCACATTAGTGATTGTGAAAAGATTTTATCACGGTTAGAAGAGGTACACTTGACCTTATCAGGTACAAAGTCTATGTTTGGGATAAATGAAATACTAGTTGTTGGACACATGTGTGGATCATATAGACGTAAGCCAAGTATTGAAAAAAATTGATATTATTAAAAAGATGAAAGAATGTGAAAATACTACAGAAGTGAGAAGATTTTTAGGAGGCGTGCATTTTCTATCATATATGGATACCTCATTTTGCACATGTGGCAGATCCATTATATGAATTGTTAAGGAAAAATAAAAGGTTTCAATGGAAAGATGAGCAAAGAAAAGCTATGGAAAAATTGAAAGAACTTCTTTCTTCACCTCCAACTTTAAAAAAAGTGAATTATGAATGTGGAAGACCAATAATATTAACAGTTGATGCGAGTCCAATTGGAATAGGTTGGGCAATTGGATAAGACAATGAACAAGGGAATAGATATGTAGTACGGTTTGGAGCAAAGGTTTTGAATATTAGACAAAGAGCATATGCACAAATTAAAAGAGAATTATGGGGTGTAGTAACTGCTATGAAAATGAAAAGGAGTATTTGATTGGTGCATCGGTAGTTGTAGAAACAGATTGTTTGCCTTTACTAGGCATGATTACAAGTTGTTCAACTCCTGATATTGCTATGTTGAGGTGGATAGTATATATCAAATCTTTGAATCCAAAATTTAAACATATTGTAGGAAGAGATAATTCAGTTGCAGATATGTTATCCAGGGCAAGGTATTATGATGAAGAAGACATGATTGATATGGAAGATGATGTGGGTGCAAATTTTTATACAAATGCATTATCAAAAGAAGAAGGTGCATGTTTGACTGTACCATTGGAATTATTTTTAAAAGACTCATATGAAGGTGAATGAGAAGATATTGGAAAGTACCTAAGTACTTTAAGGCGACAAGAAGATTGGACAGATCAAAAATTTAAGAAAATTCGTAAGAAAGCCTATGGATATTTTTTATATGATGGATATTTATGGAAGCATCCAAAGAGAAGAGGAGAAATACCACAACGAGTGATATGTGATTTAGAAGCTCAACAAAAGATTATCAAGGAGTTTCACGAGAGTTTGTGGGCAGGGCATAGAGGAATATTGGCAACTTTTACTAAATTGAAGGAAAAATATTGGTGGAAAGGCATATATAAAGATGTGGTTGATTTTATAGGATCATGTGAAATTTGTCAATTCTATTCTAATATTTGACATCGAGATGAATTACATCCAACTTATCCTCTAGCACTACATTATAAGTGGGTAGTGGATTTAGTGGCAATGCCTATGGGACTTGGACAAATGAAATATTTGGTACTTGCACGTGAAGATTTATCAAATATGGTTGAAGGACGAGCATTAAGAACAAAGAGTACTGAAAGTGTATGTCAATTTCTTTTAGAAGACATTATTTGTCGCTATGGTTGTATTGGAAAAATCACGGCAGATAGAGGTGAATTGGATGCAAAAGAAGCAAAAGAACTCTTTAGTAGAATGGGAATCAAACTTTCTTTGACAACAGCATATAATCCAGAAGGTAATGGGAAGAGTGAGCGTGGGCATTCACCTATTGTTAAGGCATTAGTAAAAGCATGCAATGGCAAAGTACATCAATGGCCAAAACTACTACCATTTGCATTATGGGCAGATCGTACAACTCATAGCACAGTGACCGGTTATATGCCTTCGGAATTAATGTATGGACAAAAGCCAATTATGCCAATAGAAGAAACAATACCTACATGGAGAATATTACCTTGGAAGGATGATCTTAACAGGGAGGATCTTTTAGCATTACGTATTCAACAATTGGAAAGAAGACCTGAAGACATTGAAGTGGCAATAGGAAGGTTGAAAGAAGCAAGGGAAAGGAATAAAGAAAGGTTTGATAAAACGCATCGACTACGACCTAAGAAGATAGAAGAAGGTGATTGGGTATTAGTATATGATAATAGTTTGGATAACCAACATAGTACATTACGAAAATTTTCTAAGCGATGGTTTGGACCATATGTTGTGATAGAAGTCTATGACAATGGAACATATGTATTACGGGAACTTGATGGGACACAATTGAAGACACCTATAGCAGGCAAGCGAGTCAAGTTATTCAAACAAAAGGGAATATATATACATTTTGATGAAGAACAAAATCTATTGAGGGGTATTGAAAAAGAAGAAGATGATCAAATTGAAGACCAAGAATATGAACAAGATGAAAAGCATTCAACATATTGAAGAATTATTGGTGCATACCAGAGGATGCACAGGTTCAGGGGGGGTGGATGTCGTGTAGTAATACGACTACTAGGTGAAAGAGGGGAGGAATGATTATATTATAGAAGAGCTCAAATGAAAATATTTGAGAAAATTATCTTAGAAAAATAGATAATAGACAAGGAGGTAGTAAAAATTAAAAAGTGCTAATGCTGCCTTTTATAAAAGGGATTTCTACTTACTTTGTAAAGCCATAAAAATGGTAAAACAAAGTAGATTAGAAAAATAATTGATATAGGTATGTTTAATAAGAAGTTAAGAGTAGGTTTTAGAGAAATTTACCTCAAAACTACAAGAGTTGATATCCGGAGAGGGCCGGTTAAGAACCTGGGTCGAAACCAGACCCCAGGGCACAAAACCGCGTGCCGACGGCGAATGGAGAGTCTTTTTGCAGATCGGAGATTGGGGTTAGGGAGTGAACTTGAAGGGTTTTATATAGGAGTTGATTTTGAGTGATTTGGAGAGAAAACGACTTTGTAATAGCTTTGCAAAGTCAGGGTTTATTTTGGCTACTTGAGATTTTGTGAAATAAATTAGGGTTGATGGTTTAGGCAATTCCAGAAGCTTTGCAGCAGATCTACGGCTGGAAATTTGTGGGTTTTTGGGTATTGTTGTTGTCAATGTGTGCTGTGAATTTGAGATTGATCTAACGGTTTGATCAAAGGTTATTGAAATTTATGTGAGGTGGGGTCTCTGGAATTGGGTTTTAAAGGTCAGTTAGGGTTTCGCAGATTTTGATCAATCTATCGGTTGGATTGGGGTGAAATTTATGTGTGTGTGTAGAAGACTTAATTTCCTACATGCTTGTGAAATTTGGAAGCAGTTGAACGGTGCAAATAGGAGGTTTAGGCACTGGAATATTGGCGTGAAGATTGGAGAAGTAGGCCGGCTGATACCCGAGCAAATTTGTAAGTTTTTCTTCTTCTTGGTAAGTTGGATCTTCTTCAAACTTGGTGTGTGTGTTTTTAACTTAATTGTTAAGGTGTATGAAATATTTCAATCAAGATCAACGGTTTGTTTGGTAGTTATTGTGGTTCTAAAACTGCCTTAGAAATTGCTTAGGGTTTGACTTAGGGTTTGATTAGGGTTTGACTAGGGTTTGATTAGGGTTTGACTAGGGTTTGATTAGGGTTTGACTAGGGTTTGACTTAGGGTTTGATTAGGGTTTGATTAAGATTTGACCAAGATTTGAGTTAGGGTTTGATTAGGGTTAGGGTTTGATTAGGGTTTGACTTAGGGTTTGACTAAGGTTTGACCAAGGTTTGACTTAGGGTATGACTAAGGTTTGATCAAGGTTTGACTTAGGGATTGACTAGGGTTTGAATAAGATATGATTTAGGATTTTAAGATTCTATTTTTAGTATTTTCTAAATTTAGCATTTTATATATTATTTTCTATTATGATTATTGAATGACTCATTTATTCTTCTTTTATAATTTCTTTAAGATTGAATCAAGCTGAAAAATATTGTTAAGGTTTAATAGAAGTTAATTAAGATTCTATTAGAATTGTTAGGATTTTGTTGTGGCGTATTTTCTTTTTATCTTCCACAGCCAGGTGCCCGGAGCATTCTCAAGCAAGACTTCACGTATTACGACAACGTCTTGGTAACTGTTTGGACCAATGTGATAAATATGGAATATCTTTGAATTCTAAGAAGTGTGAATTTGGCGTATCACCGACAAAATTTTTGAGACACATCATTTTTGTAGCTGTTATCACTACTGATCCAAATAAAGTTATTTATATATTAGCTTTACCAAAGCCAAAACCAGTATCTGGTGTTCGTGGTTTTGTAGGCCATGTCAGCTATTATATGTGATTCATTTATTTACTTGTAGTAATATATCAACCGTTAACGAATCTCTTAAAGAAACCACTATCGGCTGGATCTAGTCCAATTTGGAGTGAAGAATGTACAGTTGCGTTCGAAGAATTAAAATAAAAATTGGTGTCAACACCAGTAGTTGTTGCACCTTCTTGGACAAAATCCTTTCATATTTATATTGATGCCTTGAATGTTGCTATTTGAATCATGCCATCTATTATGCTAGTCGACAATTTATTAATGCGAAATGAAATTACACTACGACTGAACGGGAAGCCTTTAGCATGATCTATTCTGTCCAAAAATTTTGGCATTATTTGCTTGGTTACCCATTTGTATTTCATGTCGATCATGATGCTCTTAAGTATATGATTAATAAACTTCAATTGAGTGGACGCATTGCTTGATGGGTGTTACTCCTTCAAGAATTTAATTTTATTATTAACATTTGACCAGAAAAGAAACATGCCAATGTAGATCATTTATCTCGATTGTCCAATATATTTGGTAACGAACATATCAATGATGCACTTCCTGATGCGAAATTATTTGCCATCGACGTGATCACCCCAGAATATAGTGAATTGATCTAGTATCTGATATTTTAGACATTTCTACTTATATATAGTAAAAAACTTAAAAAATGCTTATTTTTGAAAAGTGCGCCATATACAATGATTGGAGATGCCTTGTATAAGCAAGGGAGAGATGGAATTCTACACCGCTATACTTTTTAATGTGAAGTACGTACCATATTGGAAGGATGTCATTTAGATAGTTGTGGAGGACATTTTATCGATGACAGCACTGCCCGCAAAGCTTTAATGGCTGGATATTGGTGGCCAACAATGTTCTAAGATGCACACTAATACGTCTGACGTTGTGATCCTTGTCAGCATATTGGTAGACCTACAGGAACTTCTGCCATGCCATTGGTACCAATTTTAGTACAAGCACCGTTTGAGAAATGTGGTATTGATTTTGTAGGACCCATTGTACCAGCCTTGCATAATGGATAGAAAAGATATATTTTGGTACTAACTGATTATGAGACAAAATGGGCAGAGGCGATGGCAATAAAAATTGATAATGCTAATATCGTAGCGACATTTTTATATGAGAACATTATCACTCGATTTGGGTGTCCCAAAGAATTGGTTAGTGATTGTGGAACCCATTTTATTAATTCTACAATTGTGGCTTTGACAGATAAATACAAGATCGAGCATCGGAAGACAACCCCATATCATCCTCGGGCCAATAGGAAGATTGAAAGGACCAATGATATTTTGTGTAAAATTTTAATTAAAACAGTGTCTGGTGTGGGAACGGACTGGGATACAAAATTGTTTGCAGCCTTGTGGGCGTATCGTACTACGTATAAAGTGACTACCAATTCTATACCATTTCAATTGATATATAGGCAAGAGGCAATATTACCAATTGAATTGGAAGTTCTGAGTTTACAAATTGCATTAGATGAACATCTTGGTGATAAGAAATCCTTCCAATATTAATTAGCATAATTAAAAAAATTGGATGAAGTTAGGCCTACAGTTCTTTTAACTATGGAAGCTACACAGCACGGCCATAAGAGTTATTATGATAGTAAATTACGTTCTAAATCTTTTATGCCCAATGATCTAGTACTTCTTTATGATAGCCGCTTTCACAATTTTCCGAGGAAATTCCAAGTCCATTGTCATGTTGTGACACGATATTATATAGTGAAACTATGACTAAAAATGATTTTTCAATTAATACTCTATTATCTTAGTTCAACAAGAATTCAACATATTTTAACAAGGTTTTTATGAAAAGCCTCTTAGTTTATTTTCTTCACTTAATAGCTAGTAGATAAACATTAGTTATTAATTTTACCTTCTAGATTGTAGTAATTCTTTTACTACCTTAGAAAAGCCATAAAATAGTAAAAATATAATAAAAAGGATAAATCACTAGCATGATTGATATCAGGATTAAATTGAGGATAGGGTTGGACTATAAAATCCCTAGGATAGGTTAGATTGATAACTAAGGATTGGCCGTTTGTAGGACAGGGTTGAAATCAGACCTTTGGCTACTAAAATGGCTGCCTAGGGCAAATCAAGAGTTTTTTGGCAGATCAAAAGATAAAATTAGAGAAAAGACTTAAGAAGTTTAGCATAGAAGTTAATTGAAAGTGATTTGGATAAGAAATGACTTTGTAATAGCTTTGCAAAGTCAGTATTGTTTTCAGCAATTTGGGATTTTGTGAAATAAAATAGGATTGATATTTTAGGCAATTTCAAAAGTTTTATAGTAGATCCACAGCTCAAAATTTATGGATTTTTGGGTATTGTTGTTGTTAATGTGTGCTATAAATTTGAGCTCAATCTAATAGTTTAGTTGTACGTAATCAAGGTTTAAATAGGTCAAGGTCTTAGAAATTAAGTTTTGAAGGTCAATTAGGATTTTTGAGATCTTAAGCAATTTTCCAATTGGATTAGAGTGAAATTTATGTATATAGATAATAGACTTGTTTTTCTATGCATATACAAAATTTGAGAGCAATTGAATAGTATGAAAGGGAGATTTTGATATTGGAATATTGGCATCAAGACTAGAGAAGGAGGCCGACCATTACCCATGCAAATTTATGGATTTTTCTTCTTTTTGTGAAGTTAGATCTTTTTCAAACTTAATGTGCTTGTTTTCAACTTAATTAATAAGATGTATGCAAAATTTCAATCAAAATCAATGGTTTATTTGGTAGTTGTTGAGGTTCTAAAACTGCCTTAGGATTTCCTTAGGATTTAGTTAGGATTCGACTAAGGTAGTTAGGATTTGTTTTAGGATTTGTTAGGGTTGATTAGGATTTAGTAGGGTTTATTTTAGGATTTTTTTGAATTTGATCAAGGTTGACTAGGGTTTAATTAAGGTATGATTAAGGATTATTTAGAGATTGATTAGAGAAATTAGGACTAATTATTGTTGCGTATTTCCCTTTTATCTTCCACAGCCGGGTGCTCGGAGCATTCTCAAGTAAGACTTCACAATATACGACACCGTTGGCATGGATCTTATCGAGTAATTGAATCCTTTTTTAATGGTTCAGTTCAATCAGAAGATTTTATGGGTATTCAATTTATCACCCGAATTAACGGCAACTGTTTACGTCTTTATTTTATGTAAACTCAGGACGGGTTTTCAAAATTGGAGAGAGAAGAGGGTGTACCTGTTCATGATAGATTACCTTTATTGAAGGTGTATGATGGTTAGAAAAGACGGCTGATAGTCAATTTTGGATCCTAATACGGACTAGTTAGGCAAATTAGATATGATGATCTACTACACTTGATTAAGGATTATTGATTGAGACCCCGAGTAAAAAATTAGAAGTGGGGCACTTAGTAGAAGTTTTTCAAAATAGAATGCTAAGTGCCCCACTTAGTAGAACTAGGAGTGGGACACTTAGCATTCTATTTTAAACTTGGTTGTTCAAGTGTATGCTTATTAGAGTCTAGAATTTTCTGCAGTTAGAGAATAACGATTAATATGAGCTAGAAGTACGTAGTCAGCATTATACAATGTCGATGGAAAGGTCGAAGAGAGCTGCGGACAGAGAGAACAATGTCCGATACATGCAAAGTAAGAATAACTTGCAATCGCCGTCTCTAATAGTGGTCATCAACATGGAGCCAATGAAGTTGCAAATTTGTTAATCCCCACAAAGGCAGAGAGATTTTAAAAATGCACAGATGTATGTATTTTTGCGAAGATCGGATAACTTGCCTCCAATTGATGTAAAATTAGTGGCAGAGTATGTAAAAAATTATAATCTAGAGGATGGTTCGAGTGTAGTAAAAGAGAGAATAAATGGGATCAATGAGAGTACTTGTAGAATGGATAGGAATCTTAGGATTTATAATATATAATTTGTAGGATTAAGAGTAGGCAGAAAGCCGATGAATGGCCAGTTTAGAAGGCAACATGGGTAAGGGAGTTAGAAAAAGTGATTATCGTCGGTTGGATAGCGATTAATATCAATTGGGATAAGTATAAATTGATTCGGACAGTAGTAGTAAGAGCCAGACTGTGATAGTGCTGAGCCGGGGTAAGCTTGGTGCTACCTTTTGTTAATTTTTAAGAGAAGGATATTAAATAAGTGTTGAATATTGTAAAGTACAGTTCTGTAATGAAGCAATGAAGGAAAAAATTGATTTATAATGAAAGATTGAGGATGTACTGATATGCTCAAATATGAATGGAGAAATATAAGTGAAAAATTGGAAGTGGAGAATTGGAGATGTTTTATGAAGAATGAGTATGAATGTGAGAAAACTATAATACATTGAGTATTGAATTAAGGGTGATCCACGAGAAGAAGTCCATGGAGTTTGAATTATGCAAAGTGAATTATTAGGAGTGATAATCAATTTTGAAATATTCCTGTGTTTGGAGTATAGGATAATTATGCTGTGTTTTGAGATATTGCAGTATTACATATTGTTGTCATAAAGAAGGAGAGGAAGAGAGGTAGTGAATACTTGAGTTGGATTATTGCTTACAATATTTTATTGTTAACAGAGTTATTGTTAGTATGAGAGAGATACTATAACAAAATTGGGATGTTTTAGTGTAATCAGAAGGCAGTTAGTTGTGTGACTCTAACGGTTTAGCTCAATGCAAATAGTCTTTCTCTATGTTCAAATCCCCCTTTATAGATTTACTCTGGGCAGTATTGGTAGAGTAAGTGAGACGGACGACAACAACATTTTGGTGCCGCTGCCAGGGATTGACAATAGTATTGAATGATAGGAATTAACTGCTGAATAAGTAGTTATAATAGTGATGGAAAGCAATGTCAGTAATAGATGATGAAAGATTATGGTTAATAAGAATGAGAACATTGCTTTGAAAAAAATATGTCAATCGAAAGGAAGACAAGAGAGAGCACAAGTAAGAAATTTGTTGCAGGACGAGCAAGAACGGAAGCTAAAAAAGAAGCGTTGACAAAGTTGGATTAAACCGTGGTTGCATGCCTATCGGCATATCCGAGTATACCAAGAATATAAAAGATCTTTAATATTTCAGACATATATATCGTTAAAGAAGTTGCCAAAAGCACTCGCGGATAACTCCGCAAATAGTCCAGTGTATCTCTTGAGCCCATTAGCGGAAAGAGAACGGAGCACAGAAGAATTGGATACTCCATTGGGTACTTTCCCAAAAGTGGATACAGTCGATTCTAGCAAGACTAGTTCTTCAGTAGGGAATGTATCGCTTGTCAGTAAGGGCCAACTCAGTGTATTCCAAATCCGTCGTTTTCACCTCAACTTCAACCGATAAAATTATTCGCAAATAATAATATTAAAGAGCGAAGGCCTAGAATTCCGAAAAAGACAATTGAAGGAGGTAGCATTTATTTTAACCAAGAAGCAAGTAGAACATTGTCACCTTCAATGGCGACGGGGAGTCAAGCAGTATCAATTGCGGTACAAATGGGTGCGGTGGGTGATCGCACAACTAGCGTAGTCCCATTACCTACCTTTAGGGGTCTGCCAGGAGCCGACCCAAAACAACACTTGTCTCAATACCTGACCGCATGTGTAGCCAATAATGGTAGAACTGAAGATATTTGATTAAGATGGCTGTCAGCAACCTTGAAAGATACGGCATTTGAATGATATAATCGCCAACCCGTGGGACAATTTCCTAATTGGGAGGCATTAAAAAATATATTTTTGATTCATTTTTGACCAATAGGATTTGAAGAACGTCTTAGAGAAAGATTAATGAATAGCAAAATCGTATCAGGAGAAGTGGTGCAGTCATATTATGGCCGAGTAGCAGATATCCTTTGAAAATGGCTAAATAACCAAATGCCAAACTCATTTGTTATGTCCATATTGGTTAACGGACTATATCCACCAGAATTGAAGATGTTTGTAAAGGAGGCCCAAATTGCGACTGTGGCTGCCTCACTTGACTGAGCTAAGATATGGGAGGAATGTCATTATGACCAATTCTTATCCACAGGAGCCACACTGATTCCATCTCAAGGAGGGTATCAAATACCAACCTGGAATGAAATAGTGAACAGTTATCCAAGGACATTTGACTACGGTGCAAATCTTAGTGTTAATCTGCAAAGGATAGTGAATGTTGTTCCATTGCAGGCTGTACCACCAACAACTGCAGTCCCGTATTCTCCATACTCTCCATATCAAAAACCAATATCTATAAAAGAGTTCACTAACGAACTAGTATCAAAGGATCCAAATGAGACTTTGTTGTTAACTTTGATAAAGAAGATGGACGAGTTGGTTGTTAATCTGACAAAGGATAAGGAAAAGAGGCATAAACCGACTAATATACGCTCCAATATTTGATGCAATAATTGTAAGGGGCAAGGCCATTTAGTAACGGAGTGCCCTTCGCCACCTCAAATGACGGTGCAATGTATCTTTTGTGGAGATAAGTATGTAATCACAAATTGCTGGAATTTAAGAAGACAACGTCAGTTAGGAAATCAAACTATGATTCAACCAACTTCGTGGGATGTTAATCAAATTCAGATTGGAAATAGGTTTGGCTGGAACAGAAATTGTCCTATTAAACAAAATAGAAATTTCTATAATTTTCAAAATTCTGAATATAATCAAGAAGGTGATCCCAATTTTCAAGCTTTTGTGCAAAATCAACAAGGACAACTTCAATATTCTCCTATTCAGAACCCAATTTCATATTCTACAATACCAACTGGTCGACTGGGATCCTTTACTTATCAAACTTGGAACAAGCTTAGCCGATATATACTAATTGAGATGCCCTATATACCAGATTAAAGAGGAAGAAAACTGCTTCGATGCTATCGATGCAGGCAGCTAGGACATTATGCTAGTGAATGTTCCAATCCTAGAACTAGTCATGCTTACGCTCCAGTATGTGGAAATTGTAAGCAATTTGGACATACTTACCAGCACTGCAATGCTTTGTTTAATGTTAATAACCGAGATCAGCGTATTTAGTTGCAAAGTAAGATGGAGGACAATACTTGGGTACCACAAGATTCTCCAGTAAATCGGGTGGAATGCGTCCGTGCAGTACTTACTTGGGCCCAACAAAAGAAAAAAGATCTAATTCAACAATTGGAAGTACCAGTTGTAGCGGACCAATGTCAATCATTGAATGATGCTTCAAATCTAACACCAATATCAAAGGAATTACCAACGCGGTGTCGTACTGTAATTACTTACAATATGTAAAAATTAGTTTAAATATATTATATGTTTATGAATCTAGATGTATATTAGAATGGTTAGTAAGTTAAATTAAAAAATGGTTGATAGAAGAAACTTTATTTCATTTTATTTTACTTATGTTAGTTATGATATTTAAAAATTATAAGATCTAAATGTTTAGTATGAAGCCTTGAGAGAAGGTGGGGACTTAAGGATGAAAATTTAAGCTAGTAAGAGGCTAATTGGGAGGGATGAAATCAAGCCATGGTCGGATGAAGGCAAGGAATAGGGAACTTCATCCCTATTGGTCGAATACCATGCCCAATGGGCTTTGAGGAGGCTGCCTGCGACCTTAACAGGGGTTTTCGGCGACTTCGAAAAGGGGATTTGCAATTTCAGAGGTAGGGTTGTAAAGTTTAGGGTTTTGGGTATAGTTTGAGAGGAAATTTTAGGCGATTTGGAGTAAGGGTGAAGAAGTTATACTTGTTCAAAGTTAGAGAGTAGATTTCATACATACTGTCACTCTTTTGGGATTTTGCGGAGTTTTACAGAGGCTTTTGGAGATTGGACGGTGCGATTGGAAAGGTGATTTCAAGATCTACGCTTGTTCTGAAGGAATTCTTAAGTTTTGAGTTTAGAAGAAGGAGATATGAAGAGTTGAAGACAGCACATCCAATTTCAAGGCAGTAAGCACACCATGTTGTTAATAGTTATGCTTTGAGCCATAACTTGAGTTTTCAGACGAAATTTTGGCTCAAACTTCTTGGAAAATGTGAAATTTTATCTTAAAAAGCTATACATACAAATTTCATGGAATTTGAGCTTATAGTTTGTGAGATATGAAGAAATTTGTATGCGGGTGTATAAAGACAAGGGTTTGAAGCGGCTGTTAGGGTTTTCAAGATATCTCAAGATCCGCAATGAATTTGCAGTTGAAAATTGTTGTAGAGGTTGATAAGAATACATTAGTACTTCATGTAAAATTTTACCATGTTTGGACGATCGGATCAGGAGATATGAGATGTTGAAGTTCGGAAAAATTTCCACATAAAGATATATAAGGTTTTAGAGGATTTTATCATACTTTGGATGTTGTTAGTTACTTGAGGCTTATGTTTTTGATGTAATTTCTCAAAAAGAAAAAATACATATATATAAACTTTGAGTTTTCCTCATTTTTGAAGCTTGATTGAGAAATTAGTGAGAGCTAGAAGCCCCACGCTTTCTTAAGGCAAATTCTCCCTACCCCGACAGCGGGAATCCAATTCCTCTGTGCAACTTTAGAATAATCTTAGCCCTGAGATAATGGTTCAACCAAAACCAGTACCAATATTTGCAAAGATCCTGGAGCCATCTTATCCATTAAAAGATCCTCTTATGGATACGAATTACGACAAAGTCCATGCAGCAGTTCTAGTACCAAACTCCGTAAGAAAATTATCTCAAGGGGTCAAATTAAAACCCATGAAAAAGAAGAGGCCCTTGGAAATCATTGCCAATATGAAACCATATGATATTATGAAAGATTTGGATGAAATTAAACCTTCTATTACCATGAAGCAATTGTTAGCAGTTGCACCAGAATGCCGTTCTACATTGAATTCCTTGTTAATACGACATAGAGTTCGTAATAAAGAAATTCATGAGGTTAGTTTGAATCCTGATCCGGGAGCACCAACTATCGATATATCAATTGATGGTGTTCTCATTCTTGGAGTTCAAGTGGATGGTGGCTCTAGTGTGAACTTAATGAACGCCAATACAATGGAGGAGTTGGATTTAAAACAATTAGTACCCACGACATTGGTATTGAGAATGGCAGATTATAGTAGGATAAAACCAATGGGTATCTTACGCAGTATTAATATTGTAATCGTGAGAATTACTTATAAAATTGATTATATTGTTTTTCAATCACAGAGTTCCATTTTATCATATCCAATATTATTGGGTCGGCCGTGGCTATATCAGGCCAAAGCTAGGAATGATTGGGGCCGTGGAACGTTAATTATTGGAGAGGATAATGATAAGATTGTTTTATAGATGTACCCAATTCAATATCATGAGGAGTCACAAATTAGGGGCACAGAAGCAACATTTGAAGATGAGGGCCAATTTGAGGCAGAGTATGATGAAGTTAATAATGCGATGCAAGTTGATAAGGATCCAACTCACATGCAGAAGCCAGGCGTGTTACACCAGTATGGAGGTCCAAGGGAATATTTTTTAGATCAGAAGGATGCAATAAATTTTGACGATGTCATTCAGACTGGATAAATAATTGTGCTGTAAATGAAGTTGATACATTGGAACCAGAATTGGATAAGTCCAATTTGTCGGCCCATATGAAGGGTTTAGAGCAGGAGAGGCAAATCAATCTGGGGATTAATGAGGAACCTGTGTGCCAATCCATTAACTTGAGTTCCAATGAAACATCCCAGATTATCAAAGTATACATCAGTATTACGGGTATAGAGCTAAGAAATTGGAAAGAATTCTTTCTAAATCATAAATCTAATTTTGCTTGGTCGTATGCGGATTTAAAAGATATTCTTGCCGAAGTTTGTGAGCATCAAATTACCTTAGAGGAAGATGCTACACCAGTTCGTCAAAGACAACATCGTCTTAATCCAAAATATTCTCTCATGGTCAAGGAGGAAGTAGATAAACTATTAGACATGGGCTTCATATATCCAGTCTTGTATAGTAAATGGGTTTCATCAATTGTGATAGTGCCAAAGAAAAATGAGAAAATCCGTATCTGTCAGGACTTCTGTAAATTAAACGCGGCTACCAAGAAAGATTATTTTCCTTTATCTTTTACAGATAGTATATTGGACGCAGTAGCTGGGCATGAATGTTATTCCTATTTGGACGGATTTTTGGGTTATAATCAAATAATAATTGCAGAAGAGAACCAATTGAAGACTACTTTTACTGCAAATTGGAGCACATTTGCTTATAAAGTAATGCCATTTGGGTTATGTAATGCCCCGACTACATTTCAAAGGGTAATGATGTAAGCGTTTTAGGATTATTTACAATTGTCAATGGAGATATTTTTAGATGATTTTTGCACATTCAGTACAACAGCGAATCATTTGGAACGTCTTGGTAACTGTTTAGATTAATGTGATAAATATGGGATATCTTTGAATTTTGAGAAGTATCAATTTGACGTACCATCGGAAAAGCTTTTGAGACATATTATTTCCGTGGCTGGTATTGCTACTGACCCAGATAAAGTTACTCGTATATTGGCTTTATCAAAGCGAGAAACAGTGTCTGGTGTTTGTAGTTTTGTAAGCCATGTCAGCTACTATAGGCGATTCATTCATTTATTTGCAGAAATATGTCAACCGTTAATGAATCTCTGAAAAAAACCGCCATCAGATGGATATAGTCTAATTTGGACTGAGGAATGTACAGTTGCGTTTGAGGAGTTAAAACAAAAATTGGTGTCAGCACCAGTACTTGTTGCACCTTGTTGAACAAAATCCTTTCATGTTTATGTTGATGCCTCAAATGTTGCTATTGGATCCTATTAAGCCAAAAAGATGAAAAGGGTTTAGATCATCCCATCTATTATGCTAATCGACAATTTGTAGCTACGGAACGAAACTATACTATGACTGAACGGGAAGCCTTGCGCATGATCTATTCTATCTAGAAATTTCGGTATTATTTGCTTGATTATCCATTTGTATTTCATGTTGATCATGATGCTCTTAAATATATGATTAATAAATCTCAATTGAATAGAGGCATTCCTCGGTGGGTGTTACTCCTTCAAGAATTTAATTTTACTATTAATGTTCGACCAAGAAAGAAACATGCCAATGTAGATCATTTATCTCGATTGTCCAATATATTTGGTAATGAACCTATCAATGATGCACTTCTTGATGCAGAATTATTTGCTGTCGACGTGATCACCCCAGAATATAGTGAATTGATTCAGTATTTGACATTTTAGACATTTCTACCTACATATAGTGAGAAACTTAAAAAACGCTTGATTTTGAAAAGTGCTCCATATACGATGATTGGAGATGCTTTGTATTTTTCAAAGTGAAATACGTACTATATTGAAAGGATGTCATTTGGATAATTGTGGAGGATATTTTGCCGGTGACAACACTGCCTGCAAAGCTTTAATGGCTGGATATTGGTAGCCAACAATGTTCTCAGATACACACCAATACGTCCGACGTCGTGATCCTAGTCACCGTATTGGTAGACCTACAAGAACTTTTGCCATGCCGTTGGTACCAATTTTAGCACAAGTACCATTTGAGAAATGGAGTATTGATTTTGTAGGATCAATTGCACTAACCTCGCGTAATGGACAGAAAAGATATATTTTGATAGCGACGGATTATGTGACAAAATGGGCGGAGGCGATGGCAACAAAAATTGATAATGCCGATACCGTAGCCACGTTTTTATATGAGAACATTATCACTCGATTTGGGTATCCCAAAGAATTGGTTAGTGATCGTGGAACCCATTTTATTAATTCTACAATTGTGGCTTTGACAGATAAATACGAGATTAAGCATCGGAAAACAATCCCATATCACCCTCGGGCCAATGGACAGACTGAAAAGACCAACAATATTTTGTGTAAAATTTTAATAAAAATAGTGTCTGGTGTGGGAACGGACTGGGATACTAAATTGTTCGCAGCCTTAGGGGCATATCGTATTGCGTACAAAGTGACTACCAATTCCACACCATTCTAATTGATGTACGGGCAAGAGACAATATTACCAATTAAATTGAAAGTTCAGAGTTTACGAATTACATTGGATGAACATCTCGATGACAAAGACTCCCTCCAACATCAGTTAGTACAATTGAAAAAATTGGATGAAGTTAGGGCTACGGCTCTTTTAACTATAGAAGCTATACAGCGCCGTCGAAAGAGTTATTATGATAGTAAATTACGTCCTAAATCTTTTATTTTCAATGATCTGGTGCTTTTTTATGATAGTCATTTTCACCATTTTCCGAGAAAATTCCAAGTCCGTTGGCATAGACCTTATCGAGTAATTGAAGCCTTTTCTAATGGTTCAGTTCAATTGGAAGATTTTATGGGTACTCAATTTACCACCTGAGTTAACGGCAATCGTTTACGTCTTTATTTTACGTAAAACTGGGACGGATTTTCAAAATTGGAGGAAAGAGGGTGTACTTGTTTATGATAGCTTACCTTTAATGAAGGTATATGATGGCTAAAAAGACGGCTGATGGTCAGTTTTGGATCCTAATACAGACTAGTCATACAAATCGGAAGTGACGATCTGTTACATTGGATTAAGGATTGTTGCTTTAGATCCCGAGTAAAAGGTTAAGAGCGGGACACTTAGTGGGAGTTTTGATTAGCATTTTGTTTTGAATTTGATCGTCCGTGTGTATGCTTATTGGAGTGTAGAGTTCTCTACAGTCAAAGAATAATGATTAGTCCGAGCGAGGAGTACGTAGTCAACATTATATAATGTCGATGGAGAGGTCAAAGAGAGCTGCAGACAAAGAGAAAAATGTCCAAAACGTGCAAAGCAAGAGTAACTTGCAATCGCCATCCCTAGTAGTGGTCACCAACATGGAGCCCATTAAGTTGGAAATCTGTTGGTCCTTACAAAGATAGAGAGATTTCAAAAATGCACAGATATACATGTTTTTGCGAGGATCGGATAATTTGCCTCCAATTGATGTAGAATTAGTTGCAGAGTACATAAGAAATTACGACCCAAAGGATGGTTCAAGTGTAATAAAAGGGAGAATAATTGGGATTGATGAGAGTACCTTATAGAAGGTATTATATTTATCAATAGGTGAGTTAGCGGTAGGCGTCGAAGTGTCCAGTGACTTCACTCCAAGAAGTTACTTCAAAAGGAACATGGCGTCCTTTGAGAAAAATCAAGGCTGGAAAGTGGCAAAGGCACTTACTCTAGAGCTTGCGGAGCAGATGTGATTTATTCAGAAGCGGCTAGGCTTGAACCGGTGTCGGGGTAGAGAGAATCTGCCTCAAGAAAGCGCTGGGCTTCTGACTGCAACTAATTACTCAAGCAAGATTCAAGTATAATAAAAACCCCCAATTTTATATAAAAGAGATCTCCATAGGGCTATTACACCCAATACACAAGCCTAATTTCCTCAAACCACTCAAAACATAACAAAATACTCTAAACCCTCATTCTCCCGTAAGAAGGGAATTTTTCCCGAACTTCAATAACCCATAACTTTTAATCCAACTGTCCAAAACTACTCCAAATTTACATGAAGTACTGATATATTCTTCACAACTACCACCACAAATTTCAACTGTTGATTCATTATCGATCTTTAGATATCGCCAAAACCCTAGCAGTAGCTTTAAACCCTTGTTTACAAACACCCGTGTACTAAATTCTTCATATCTCACAATCTAAAAGTCCAAATGCTATGAAACTTTGATGTATAGCTTCTTAGCACAATAATACACCTTCTTGGAAATTTTGAGACAAAAATTCGTCCAAAAACTTAAGATATGGCAAACCCCATCACCATCAACAAAACGGTCTACTTACTGCCTTGGAATTGGATGCGTTGTCTTCAACTCTTCATATCTCCTTCGTCTAAACTCAAAACTTAAGAATTCCTTCATAACAAACGTAGATCTTGAAATCACCTTTCCAACCGCACCGTCCGATCTCCAAAAGCCTCCGTACAACTCCGCGAAATCTCAAAAGAGTGACAGTATGTATGAAATCCACTCTTTAACTTTGAACAAGTATAACTTCTTCACCCTAACTCCAAATCGCCTAAAATTTCCTCTCAAACTATACCCAAAAACCTAAACTTTACAACCCTATCTCTAGAATTGCGAATTCCCCTTTTGAAGTCGCCGAAAACCCCTGTTAAGGTCGCGGGCAGCCTCCTCAAAGCCCATTGGGCATGGTATTCGACCAATAGGGATGAAGTTCCCTATTCCTTGCCTTCATCCGACCATGGCTTGATTTCATCCCTCCCAATTAGCCTCTTACTAGCTTAAATTTTCATCCTTAAGTCCCCACCTTCTCTCAAGGCTTCATACTAAACATTTAGATCTTATAACTTTTAAATACCATAACTAAATAGGTAAAATAAAATGAAATAAAGTTTCTTCTATCAACCATTTTTAATTTAACTTACTAACCATTCTAACACATATCTAAATCTTTAAACATATTAGGCATTTTGAGTGGATTTTACATATGGTAAGCAATAACAGTACGACACCGGTGTCGTATTGTAATTACTTACAGTATGTAAAAATTAGTTAAAATATATTATATGTTTATGAATCTAGATGTGTGTTAGAATGGTTAGTAAGTTAAATTAAAAATGGTTGATAGAAGAAACTTTTTTTTTATTTTATTTTACTTATT